>CAJNOL010004035.1:0-12773 GCA_905250125.1 Rotaria sordida | reverse complement strand
TAGAGTTCTAAAAGTTCATAGAGTTCTAAGAGTTCTTAAAGTTCTAAGAGTTCTTAGAGTTCTAAGAGTTCTTAGAGTTCTAAGAGTTCTAGAGTTCATAGAGTTCTAAGACTTCTTAGAGTTCCTACTGTTCTAAGAGTTCTAAGAGTTCTAATAGTTCTAGAGTTCTAAGAGTTCTAACAGTTCCTAGAGTTCTAACAGTTCTTAGAGTTCTAAGAGTTCCTAGAGTTCTAACAGTTCTTAGAGTTCTAAGAGTTCATAGAGTTCTAAGAGTTCATAGAGTTCCTAGAGTTCTAAGAGTTCTAGAGTTCTAAGAGTTCTACAGTTCTAAGAGTTCTAAGAGTTCTACGGTTCTAAGAGTTCTAGAGTTCTAAGACTTCTTAGAGTTCCTGGAGTTCTAACAGTTCTAGAGTTTTAACAGTTCTAGAGTTCTAATAGTTCTAGAGTTCTAAGAGTTCATAGAGTTCTAAGAGTTCTAACAGTTCCTAGAGTTCTAAGAGTTCATAGAGTTCTAACAGTTCCTAGAGTTCTAACAGTTCTTAGAGTTCTAAGAGTTCTAGAGTTCTAAGAGTTCATAGAGTTCCTAGAGTTCTAAGAGTTCTAAGAGTTCTAGAGTTCTAAGAGTTCTAAGAGTCCATAGAGTTCTAAGAGTTCATAGAGTTCTAAGAGTTCTAACAGTTCCTAGAGTTCTAAGAGTTCTAGAGTTCTAAGAGTTCTAGAGTTCTAAGAGTTCATAGAGTTCTAAGAGTTCTAAGAGTTCTAACAGTTCTTAGAGTTCTAAGAGTTGTTAGAGTTCTAAGAGTTCTAAGAGTTCTAGAGTTCTAAGAGTTCTAAGGGTTCTAGAGTTCTAAGAGTTCTTAGAGTTCTAAGAGTTCTTAGAGTTCTAAGAGTTCTAGAGTTCCTAGAGTTCTAAGAGTTCTAAGGGTTCTAGAGTTCTAAGAGTTCTTAGAGTTCTAAGAGTTCTTAGAGTTCTAAGAGTTCTAGAGTTCCTAGAGTTCTAAGAGTTCTTAGCGTTCTAAGAGTTCCAAGGGTTCCTTGAGTTCGTCACGAGTTCTGAACTCGTAGAATCCGGCCACCTCTCATGTTACTTTCATTTAGATAGATTATATGCTCGCTGGACATAACAAGAACAACTAGAAATTATGGTAAATAATCGTTTTGTAACCAATCATTCTGCAGAATTTGAACAGGCCAATCGCAGTCCAATATTTGGTTATGAAGATTCACCTGTACTGACATTAGAAGAAGCTTTAGAAGAAATAACTGTACCAAATCTTGACATAATGGATCACGTGAGAAGAGCTAAAAAGAAATTTTATCGACGTTCAACTTTATTAACGCGCGATGAATCAGCAGCAATATTTTTTTATTCAATGCCAAGTACATTCTACTCCTGTCTCAACAATACACTTCGAGACGAAGATCGAGAGAAACTGAAACCATGGTTTCCTTTCTTAAAACTTTTCATAACAGCTCTGACAAAATTACCTTTAGTGAAGGATATTGTTTGGCGAGGAGTTAATTTTGATGATACACTGACGTTTGTCGACGATGATGAACACATTTGGTGGAGTATAAACTCGTGTTCGAAGGCTCTCAATGTCGTTCAAGGGTTTATAGGCGACAAAGGCACTTTGTATGCTATTAACGCTCTTGACGGTAGAGATATTTCCGAATATTCGGTCAATCCAGATGAACATGAAGTCATTCTTATGCCTGGCACTCATGTGCGCCGCAGATTTGAACCTCTCAATTTCGAAAATCGTTTTTTCGCTCTTCATCTGGAACAGATAAGCCCTTCAAGGTAAGCCCATGGCAAAATAAATAAAGACTGATCGTGGTTTCATGGTTTTAAAGACAGTTGTTTATTATTTTTTCCCAATAGAACACGAATTGCGAGGTTATTGTAAAACTAGTGACATAGTCAGGACAAAATTATGGGATAATTTTAACCTCTGTTATATCCCTCATTGGAAACCTATATTCAAACTTGTAACAGTCTCGAAACTTTCTAGGGGGACTCGACTGTGTGATGAGGAAAGGGTTAAGATAAGAACTATGTGTTCTTTTTTTTGTAGAGAATCAAACTATTTATTCGATTTTATAAAACAACAATATCAACAAAATAGTCGTATCGAACGTATTTTAAATCCGGCAAAATCATTTCCCATCCACGAAAGCTACATTAATTTAGCGATAGTAACAACCAAAGAACAAGATAAAAACGAAAAACAACTTCGTGACATACAATATGGTGATGCCATTATGAGCACTTTCGAAGAGATCTATGGTATGAAATCTACAATAGACATCCAGGACATTTTTAATACATACCTAAATCAACGGAAACAAGTACTCGTATTTGGTCGAGCTGGTATCGGAAAATCAATATTTTGTCGATATGTCGCTTACAAATGGGCGACAGGTGCATTTTGGACAGAGTATAAATTGCTTGCTTTAATTCCGTTACGTTGTTTAACCACCGATCGTTATCCTCCATTGTCATCTAAACAGAGCTATTCTCTCGTTGATCTGGTGAAGAAAGAAGTTCTCTCGATGGATCCACCTGAAAAGGAAGATAGTCTTTTAACGACAGTATTCGACGCGAATAAAACCTTATGGATTTTGGATGGATATGATGAAATTGTACAAAATATACCAGGACATCTTAAATGTTTATTAAAACAATTACTGAATACTCCACATCATATCGTGACATCTCGCCCGTATCTGAACACATTATCATATGATACGAAAATGGAAATAACTGGTTTTAAAGACGAAAATATTAAAGAATATGTAGAACAATTTTTTAATCAAATGGAAGACGAATTAGATAATGCCATTATCAAGAGACAAGCATTATTGAAGTACTTACAGACCAATCGAAGCATTTGGGGTGTTGCTCATATACCAGTGAATCTAGAAGTTATTTGCAGCATTTGGAGTAACGAAGATTCATTGGAAACAAAAGATTTAACAATAACATCATTATATAATGTCATGACTGAATGGTTATGTCGACGCTATTTAACACGAATACATAAGCAAATTCTACAGTTACCTAAAGATGAGATTGATCAATGTTGTCAAAAAGAATTAGCATTCTTAGAAAGTCTAGCTTTCCATGCGATGAAGAATAACACCATCATGATACAATCATCATTACTGGAAAAGGCATTGAAGGAAGGCAATGTTTCTTTTCAAGACTGCCCACACGTTCTTAATCTAGGTATTCTAAAAAGTTTTAACAAAAAAGGAACTGGTACGCAAATTGAAACAGACAAAGATCATTATTTTATTCATATTAGCTTTCAAGAATACTTTGCTGCTCGCTATTTGATTCATGCTCTTCAAAGATCTTCTAGTCAGCAAGCCATCGAATTTATTAAATATCAAAAATACAATCAACGTTATACATTAGTATTTACTTTCATATCTGGTCTTCTTGCTAACAACGATCTCGAATCCTGCTCCAACATTTTCTGGGATGCTGTATTGAGTGAACCCAAGGATTTAGTTGGCATCAGACACATCCAACTTTTAATTATCTGTCTGGAAGCAATGTCTAACAAATTAATTTTTCCTCACTATGATGAACTGTTAGCACGCATAACAGAGTACATACAATACAGTTTCTACCATGAGAACAAAATTATCCGCAAACATTTATCGCAGTCGTTGCAAAGGGCACCATTATTGACTCGCACTGCCAAAATTACCAACATGTTGATCAACCTACTTCAAAGTGATGAGATGAAAATCAAATCAGAAGTCCTTCGATTCATTTCTGAATTGAAGATTTCTAATCCCTCCACTGAACTGATTCAATCAATCGTTAAATCAATGCAAGATACAAATACAGATGTTAGAATCAAAGCATGTTTGGCTCTCGGAAGTACGAGCGAAAATGCAGCAACCGACGAAGTGATCAGCAAGTTAGTGGATGCACTAGGAGATAAAGATGCCTATGTGAGAGTGGGTGCATCTTATGCGCTCGGAATGATGAGCGAAAAGACGGTGACGGATGACGTCATCGTTGACAAATTAGTACATGCTCTAGAAGATGAGCACGAGAGTGTCAGAGCGAGTGCATCTTATACTCTGGAAAAATTGAGCGTGAAAACAGTGACGAATGAAACGATCAACAAGCTCGTGAATGCATTAGGACATGAAAATAAACATGTTAGAGCACGTGTGCGTTATTTTTTTGGAAATATAGGAGAAGAAGTAGCGACAACAGAAGTGATTGGCAAGCTAGTGGGTGCACTAAAAGATGACAATGAGAATGTCAAAGCCGGTGCAGCCTATATACTCGGAAAGATGGGGAGAAAAGCAGTAACAGATGACGTGATCAACGCGTTATTGGGTGCACTGGGAGAGGAGGATGAATATGTTAGAAGTAATGCATGTGAAGCTCTGGGAAATATAGGTGAAAAAGCGCCAAGAGATAAAGTGATCAGTGAACTAATAAATGCACTGGACGATAAGAGTGGATCTGTCAGAAGAAGTGCATGTGAAGCTCTAGAAAAAATGGGAGAAAAGGTAGTGACGAATAAAGTGAGGATAAAATTAATTACTGCACTGGACAGTAAGGATGAGAACGACAGAAGAAATGCATGTGAAGCTCTGGGAAATTTGAGTGAAAAACCGGCAACAGAGGAGGTGATTGGAAAACTAATTAAGGCATTAAACGATAAAAGTGAACTCGTCAGAACCAGTGCATGTAAAGCTCTTGGAATGAAGTGTATAAAAGCAGCAAAGAATGAAATAATTATCAGTCTTGTGAATGCACTAGAAGATACGAATGAGAAGGTCAAAGTGAGTGCATGTGAATCTCTAGAAATGGTAGGTGAAAAAGCATGGACGGACAAAGTGATCAAGAAGCTAACGGATGCACTAGGAGATGAGAGTAAGAATGTCCGAGAGGGTGCGTTGTATATTCTTGGAAAGATGGGTAAAAAGGCAGCGAATCAGATAGTGATCGACAAAGTAGTCAATGCATTAAAAGATCAGGACACAACTGTCCGTAGTAGTGCTTGTTATACTCTCGCAGATTTTGGCGATATAGAGATGACAAATGAAGTGATCAACGGACTAGTAACAGCGCTAGACGATGTGCAAAAGGATGTCAGGGCGGGTGCCTGTAAAGCTCTTGGACAAATGGGCGACAAAGTAATGACGAATGAAGTGATAAGAAAACTTCTTAATGCATCAGGAGATGAGAATGGATATGTTAGATATCATACCTGTGAAGCACTTGGGAATATCAGTGGAAAAAGAGCGACGA
This sequence comes from Rotaria sordida, assembly GCA_905250125.1. Classification (NCBI taxonomy): domain Eukaryota; kingdom Metazoa; phylum Rotifera; class Eurotatoria; order Philodinida; family Philodinidae; genus Rotaria; species Rotaria sordida. Next base: position 7,483 of record CAJNOL010004035.1, on the reverse strand, counting down.
GTAAAATAATTAGTGATCTTATTGGTATAATTAATAATGATCATTATGTTATTTCTAAAGCAGCAGCAGAGGCAGTTAGTAATATGATCACTTCATCGTTTGACTTGACACAATTAGATCCTCAACTAATCTCAGACCTTTGCCTGTCTAAGCACGGATCAATTTGCTTCAAAAATCTCTCATTTGAGAAACTTATTAACACCTGTTTTAAGGCTAAAAAATTGGAATATTTATCTGTGCTATACCTGTTCGCACTGCTGCAGGGAATTGCTGTGACAATCCAGCAGGACAAACTTGTGATCTACAGTACGAAAGAGCCATTCGAGATTGTTATTCCAAGCGTAGAGCTTGGTCAGCGACTCATGGAAGCTTTTACAATTGAAGCGAAAGGATTGCACTTAGATGTTAGGATGCTCGAAGAAATGCGAACGGCACCTTCACTATTGAATCGAGTTTCGCAATATTTTATGATTTTACTTAAAACTATTAATAGAATGAATATATATCGTTTTATTAGAAGTAGATATTAGCATATTCATAACTATATGTTTTGTTGTTTGTTTTTTATGTAATATGTTTCGTTGTTGTTTCCGTATAAATAAAAGTTCGTTGTTCTATTCTTAGCTATAGACTACAGCAAGCAAAGCTATTTCTTTTTTTTCTAAATGAAGAAAGTAAGTGAAATTACAATGGATACAAAGAAATTCATGGTGAGACAATGAAGTTTATGAAGCTTCTGAGTGTAAAGAGAAAGTAAAGCATGTAATCGTAAAAAGGATGATCTATCTATTGTCATTTCATTTGTTCACAGATGTTTATCTATTCTGAGTACTCTGAATAGCCACAGTCGATATGCTTTATTTAACATGAACGATTCGATAAAAAGGATAACGTAATTAAGACAAAAATCAAACGTGCATCTTTCAATAACCGATTGGAAATATTTCAAATTGTTTCAATTTACAGAAGACAACTTATAATCAACTGCACATCATTTGTTTATTAGTTTATTTTCATCATTTTTTATTTCCATTCTGTTGTAATTTTGGATATATACGACGAAGAAAGAACGACAAGAGAAAGTAAGAAAATGAGCGTACCTGGGATCGAACCAGGGTTCCGAGTTCCGTAGACTCGAGCGCTTCCACTACACGATACGCCCGCTGTATCATTAGATTTTGTTTTGTAAAAAATCATCACTCGAATAATAAGTCTAGAGTTTGACACTAACGAAAATCAGATAATTTGGAAATCTGATCTAAGATTCAACTGACAACATCAATAATTACGAATTTTTTTTCACTATAAGATGATATGTTAATTCCAATAATAAGACAAACTGAATGTTCGTTTTCAAGGGAATAAGAATTTAATGTAAATAATAAAGGATTTTCATGCTTCTGACTGATACAAGGTGTTTTTAACAATGAGATTAAATATTTAAAATTATTTTTACGGCATTGAAAATATTAGTCAAAAACATGAGTAGATTCTAATGAATGAATAAGAACTATTGATTAGAAAATTGTTATTATTGTAGTTATGGGTGGGTGTGGGTGTGGGTGAAGAGACGATCAACACACACACCCACCCTCGCACCCTTTTAGTACAGATAGATTCCTACGACTTCTATCTATACTAAAAATTTCAGATCTCTATCACTTTCCAATCACCAGATATAAAGCCTTAAATGTGTCTAAAATACGAAAAAAACGTGCAGGACTTATGTGACAACCAGATAGAATCCTATCAATTTTATGCATTAATGTATACCTAGTTACTAATACCTAAAGAATACAGAACATGAATCAGTTTTATGAGATTGTAGAGAAACTATAATCGTTTTACTCATGAACTGAATCTTTTAGAACTATGATGTGACGGTTTAAGAAATATAAACTAGTCAAGAACATAACCTTTCAACGTGAGATGATACTTAGATTTTGTTCTCTACATCCGACAAATTTCGAAAAATTATATTTAAGTAGCTCAAAAATTTGATCACCTGCTTATTGATTAATTCATCTCGTTTAAGTCAAGGCTATTTACCATCATAGTATAAAACTTATAACTCGAAAGTACTAACATAAGAAGACCTTCATATGAGCACGTTTTCGACGTGAAAATATTCAAATTTCGATACAAGCTTCTTTCGTAATAATAACATTTTCTTCTGATTTGTTTTTGATGTTATCCACGGCACGAAAGTAGGTTTATTTTTTACTTTCAATCATGGCATATGAAAAATATTTGAACTCAGATTTATTCTGTCGATCAGAATATACTAAGAAATGACTTTCAGCTCGAAGAATTTCATGATTTCCAAGGTCTAAGGGGCCAAGGACTTCTGTGAAGTACTGTATTAAATGATGAAAGTATAAGTTACAAAACGTGGTCATTGATTATGTTTCATCCGTTAAAACAAAAATGTTTCAAAGATATTTCTTTGTGGAATGTGGGTGCGAGTCATTCTTACTACACTCACACCTTTAGTTATATATCGTGGATTTATTTTGTAAAATAATCGTGAGTTTCATTGCTTGTTCTACATGTATCAATCTGGATTCAATTGTCGTAAAATGCATACTTAGATTTATAAGAAATACTTTACGTGTATCACCTAAATTTTATATTTATATATCGACCTTGGTTCTGTGCTTGGGTGTATGTCTGGTTCATATTAACATTTTTGTTCTTGAATTTTCTCTTTTTTTTATTTTCATTTAACATCGGTTGTTATAAATCAACCATTTTTATAGTTCTATGGCATTACTACGAATCATACACTTACAAACTATGATATCAATAGTTTATAATACGATAAAAAGAGAAAAAAAACGAATAATCATGAATCAGCTCGAGTGCATAGTATATAAATACAAGAATAAAAATACGATTTACATATATTTTTCAAATCAAAACCAATGATGAAGCTTTTTCTTCTTGTTGTATTTACGCTCTTTATAAGTGTCCAGAGTAATTTTATAAGTCGAGAGTAAGTGAAAGCCAATTTTTGAATGTAGAAGATATTGAAAAAAAATCGAAATACTTTGATACAGATGTAAATGCAAAATTGTTTCAAACAAACTTCATTTCCCGTATCATTCATGGGAGATTTCATCATGCAAGCTTTGTGGATGCGACGATGTTTCTATGAAGAATTGTGAGCAGGCATGTAAACTTATGATGCAAGCCTATACAATTACTGGCTGCGGGAAAGTTGTTAGAGATAGCAAGGTGAAATATACATGGGATGCAAGCTCATGTTCAAGTGGTATGAACAAGGAAGAATTTTCATGTTCTTAAATGTGAACATAATATTCAAATTATACTTCTTTTTCATTTGCTTTTTAATCTCAATAAATTACTTTAGAAGAAAGACAAATTTTTCCATACAGAAAAGCTTTATATGTAGAGTTCAAAGATTAACTACAGATGAAGAAAAAAAAAGTATTTGGTTGTCTGTAATTCGTTTTTAAATGTTGAAAATATTTCATAATCGTTTGTTAATTTTCTGTTTTGCTTTATTTTTTATAGAATTTCATCCAGCATAAATAAGTGAGAAAAATATACATTTAATCAGTCTTTCATACACTTATTTTGATAAAGAAATCACCGGAAGCTAATAAAAAGGATATGGGTGTGATACTTTATTACTACACCCACACCCACAGCCCATGTAAAAAAAGTAGAGATAAAATCAGATTAAAATCATACACCTTTTAATCGATTTTAATCTAATTTTACCCCTAATTTTTTTACATGGGACCCATTCGTACAATTCGTCACACAACACATTGTCTCGTTCTATTCATCACGATCATTTCGTCACATGACAATTCGTTGCAATCAATTCATCGTATTTCTCTTAATTAATTCTGGTTTTTTCTATAACCAATCCAAATAAAGCAAAATGAGTGAAAAATTTCTAAAAATTGCGTATGATAACAATAGACGATTGAGTTTTGTAGGATAAATAGCTTTAATTGGAAAAAGATCAGCTCTCGTTTCCTTGAAAAAGAAAACTATAACAAAAGAGAATATAATCAAAGTGATAAGCTTAATGTCTTTAAGTGACTCATGGATGTGGCAACAATGGAGTGCAGCAGAGTGTGGGTGTGGATGTGTTGTTCAAGAACAGAAGAACACCCACACCCTTCTTTTATCATCTCGAAAATCATTAGAAAAAGTACCAGATTCAATTTTGCTGAAAGATTTAACGAAGAATCAATCAAGGTCGACTTGATTTACAACGAATAGAGATCTATATTCAACAAATATTCATAAGGATCTTGATTGAGCAGCAACTAACGATCACTCACAAAGGTTTTCCTTGGCGGTTAGCAATGCTTCAGTACAACTAAGATGTGTTCTGGCTGTGTATATATGTTTATTTCAAAATAAATGTCATTTATTCACTTCGTTGTGAATTCCAAGTGTTTCCAAATTTTTCTATCTAAATATTAGTGAATGTTTAATCAATATAATTGGGAGAGTTATTTTAGCAGTATCAATAAAGACTCTCTTAGATTTGCGAGAGGCCACCGTCAGCAAACAGTTCAATACCCGTCACGTAACTGCTATCGTCTGAAGCAAGAAAAACAGCGACTTTAGCAATTTCATCCGGTGTAGCAATTCGATTTATAGGCGTTGCTGCTATCCATTCGGCAATGAGTCGTTGACTTTCTTCTTCATTTTTTCCCATACTTCGTAATAATGGAGTGTCGACTGCACCTGGACTCAGAGTGTTTACCCGAATCTTTCGTTCTTTCAAATCGACAGTCCAACAACGAGCAAAGGAACGGATTGCTGCTTTTGATGCACAATACACACTCAAATCAGGATCGCCTTTGTTTGATGAATTCGATCCGTTGAGAATAATCGATGCACCATCAACTAACAGTGGTAAAGCTTTTTGAATAGTGAATAAAACGCCTTTAACATTGACATTAATTACATTGTCAAAATATTCTTCACTAATCGTGCCAAGTTTTGCAAACGAACAAGTGGCTGCATTGGCAAAAATAATATCCAAACGACCTTTTTCTTTTTGTATGATACTGAACAATTTATCAAGGTCAGTCATATTTGATGTATCACCTTGTACTGCAGTAACATTTTTTGCAGCAATCTTATTCACAGCTTCATCAAGTGCTGTTTGTCGACGCCCAGTGATGAATACATGTTCTGCACCTTCGGCAATAAAACGCTGGGCAGTAGCGAACCCAATCCCTTCTGAACCACCAGTAATGAGAGCAACTTTACCATCCAATTTACCCATATTGCTTTGATGTCTTGTTTCTATGTGATGTCAATAATGGAGGAAGTTCTGTCTTATTTTTTTTCTTCTGCGCAATCAAAGACATCGTGATTATATTTACTCACTATTAGACATTTTTCTATTCTTCGATATGTGCCTTAGTGCATGTGGGTGCCTCATCTTTCTTCTCGTTCTACATACATAAATAAGCGCGCGTTCCTCTTTTTCTTCTAGCAAGCGCTTGCCTGACTATTCAGACGTAAAGAAAACGCAAGTAATGCGCCTTGTTTTCTCTGTTAGTACTTTAATATTCCTCTCTATGGCATTTCTTTTCTGCTTCTCAACGAATGCTGAATAAATTCTCGATGTCCTATAACCAAAAGAAGAAGAACGAGTTAGATAGAAGTCGTTGTCAAATAGGTACCCATGTCCTTAAAATCGGTAAAAAATCGGCGATTAGTCGCGATTTACCGAAATGATAATCGTGAGCTGAATCACGATAAATCACCGATTTTTCTCGATTTTTTTTGCAATTTTTACGATAAGTCGTGATTTTGTAGTCGATTTTTACTCTCAATTCACCAATATTCAATACAATTTTATGCTCATATGTTTAGTTTTTTCTTATCATATCCAAAACTTCTTATTATTGATTTAATTTCACGAGTATTTTTATTAAAAAATTGAATATTCGTACTATTTTACTTGAGCAAATTATATAATAAAAATGAAAATAAAAACACAGTGTGCCATTTTACATAGTTAGACAAGAGGATAATCGAAAAACAAAATGAAAAAATAGATGGAAATGTTCATATGTAGTAATTAATATTTTAAATTGGGTGCTTCCGTGAAAAAAATTCTGGCTGTATTTCTCTTCGTTCATAAATTAAAATCTAAAAAAGAGAAAATAAATAAAATTCTAAATGAGGAACATAAGACTACATACGATGTTGATGGCAGAAGACGTTATTATATAAAAGAGAGGCAAGTTTTTCTGGTTTACAAGTGTCTTGGATGAATTGAGTTATCTAAAACTTGATCTATCTAAAAAGATTCTAATTGAAAAAATATTTAACCTAAAAATAAATTTAAAATAAACTATTTATTATTGAAAGAAATGTTTTGAAACAAATGAATGTGAAGAAGAGGCTAAGTTCGATCGTTTTTTAGAATCATCCAATCTTATTCATTTCACAGTAGTGACATCCGTGTGGAAATGAAATCTTTCTTTGGTTTTACATCTCTAAGCGGTATTCCTGGTTTAACAACAGTTTCATCATCGTCATCAACAAATAAATTTCTCGTTTTCAATACATATGAAACCTATCGTGCATATCGTCATCAATTAATGTTACAACAAATGGCTGAATAAGAAATGGTTTCAATTATCAAAGAAGAAGAATTTATTGTTAATGAAAGTGAAATGAATTCAACATGTTGTATTATGAGGATTGATATGGTTCTTAACCAAGTAAAGATTTTTTTTTTTGATCGAAATATCTTATTGATCGATTTTTTTTTTTGTGGTTAGATGGAACTTCAACAAACACTACAACATCAAGGAATGCATAATCCATTATCAAAAGAAATTTTATCTTTAATGAATTAAGAATTAATATTACCATGGACACGCCGTCATCGTTGTCGAACATCATCAAGTCAATGTACATTTTGTGAAGAATATATTTGATGGTTTTCAATCACACAAGATATACTTAAATATATTTCACCACGTGATGAAATTAATATACCTGAACTTGAATAACCAAATATTAATGAACTTAAACAACAACAGCAACAAACATTAATTCAATTAACTAAAACAACTAATCAACCAAAATTTAGTAAGAGAAAAATAATAATTCAGTACAATAAAATTTTGGTTTTTTTAGCTATTGAAATGTCATCCGGTGGTAATAATCAAAGTACATCATTATCTACATCATTATATAATGAAGAAGAAGTTAACACTAATACTAATATAGCAGGTTCAGCAACAGTAATAGCAGCAGCATCAGGTGCTGCGACAACAACAACACCATCTGAACTTAAAGCGAAAAATAATCCTGATGGTGGAATATGGATAACAACATTACAGGGTGTTTTTTATTTTAAACTTAATACACTTCATATGCATTTATAATTTTTTTATTCTGTTCTTAAAGTAAAAAATGAAATCGTTAATTGAATATTTTATTTAAAAAAAAAGAATTCGATCTT
>CAJNOL010004034.1:0-17931 GCA_905250125.1 Rotaria sordida | reverse complement strand
ATCGTATTTCAAGAGACATGTACGATAATCTCCTTCTTCCATGGAATATAACACCTTCAATCACCGCTTTTTCCCCATCGGATTTTGTTCGATACGAATGGGATCGCAATGGAATTTTGAGCAATGGCAATGACTTTTTTGGTCAAAGTGAAGAGCTTTCCTTGGATGATTTGGAGAGAAGATTGTCAACGGCTAGTATGGTCACGCGCTGGAGAGATGCGAATCCTGAGCTTGTAGGGACCGACAAGGACTGCGTACGAGAAACAATAAAGGAACTCAAGAAAGCACTCGGTGGGCAGGAGACCTTTAAACAAGGTTGTGGGACTGTAATTCTACTATTCAAGAAGCACTCATAAATAAAGTAATGATAGCAATTTGAAACCGGGCGGTGGGTGTGGGTGTGGATGTGAAGAAAACATCCACACCCGCACTCACCCACACCCAAATATTAAAATTGATACAAAATGTTGATTCGATAACGTACGAAAAGAAAAAAATTGACGTGCACAAATATTTTCAAGTACGAATTTTATTAAAGGAAAATGAATATAATTACAGTTATGTTGATTTTTGCACAATGAAAATCAAGTGGATCGATAAGAATGAAACCATACAATTGTGACTAATTGTTTGGGTGCGTTTTCTTCATACGTTTATGATTAATTGATGCGTCCGATTCCTTATTCATGCTCTTATCCAGCCACACGTGTATCGGAAATGATCTTTGATACCGGCCGCAACGAGATCCACAGCTTCCACACTCGGTTAACTCTATCTGAGTTGTAACGTCTCTTTCTGTTTGCATAAACAACTCCTCAATACGTTTTCTGAATTCACTAAAATTAAAGTCTTGTTCGAATTTAATACTTGATAAATGTTCAACTCTTTTCAATATCATTTTCGCATCATCAATATCTCCAATATTCGTATCAAGATGTTTGATATGGCGAGGTATTTTCAAACAGATACCATTAAGTATTAGTCTGTTATCTCTCCAACCATAGCCATGTATTTTAATTGAACGAAGATTGAATGCATAATTGAAAAGGACTTCAAGCGCAACATCTACACTAACAATCTTGCAGCTGAACTCAAAGTTCAATTCCAAATTTTGAAGACTAGATAGGTTAACAATGTTTGAAAGCTGTTCAATTAGGTCGATCGACCATGTTTGATTGATTTTGAGTTGAAGTTTTGTCACGTCAGGAAACAGATAATTTGATATTGGTTTAGTCTGAAACAAAAAATTCATAATATTTTAAGAAACAGAAATGGATTGTTTTCTCCTTTAAAACAGTATAGTTGTCTCAACAAACTTTCTGTTCGAATGAAATCAATTAACTTAAAGACATTTTGTACAAAAATGGATAATTCAACACTCAAGCAGTATCTTTTAATGTTCTTCATTCAGTATTTGTTAAGACAGCACCTTTTGTGTTTTAGGTGGACGATAGAAGCGAAAAGACCTTTGTTTCGGATTTGTCTGATGAAACAGACGTTCGAAACATAATGTATGACTATTTTAGCAGAAATCTATTGCAAAATTTAACAGTACTTAAATGAAATTAATGTAGGATATAGGTGTGAATCTCTTCTTCGTCCATACCAATATTAACATTTGCATCTTTTTTTTCGTCGATCTTGGAAAACGTGGTGAGCTGAGAACGAAACAATTTTTGTAAGCTTGCGTGCCTCTGTGTCTTTATCATCATAAAATAAAAGTTTATTAGTGTTTTTCTTTTGTGCAGACCATTATTTTCTTACATCGAGAAATAGAGCATTTTCCAATGGATTGAAAGACTTTGAAGCCACAAATAGGGAGTTTTAAGCTCATACTTCGCCTTTATGTTGAATGCCACTAAACCATGGCAATCTTTAAGGAGTTCCCAGATAGTTATAAATCGCGACAGAATCATCGTGGTATGTCTACCTAGTATAAAATAGGACGTGAATACTAAAGTCAAAATAATACAAATTAAATAAGTGAGTTCCACCGTGAAATTTTGTTTTCGATAATTTCCTGAAATTGGTAGCTACTCTGTATAAGAATTTATTATCTTAATGATATCATAATAAGACTACGAACTATTTGAAAGAACGTCTAATCACTTGACGGATCATTTCTTGTTCCACCTATTTCAAGGCATTGATAAATTTTACTCTGACTTTCCAAAAGAAAACTCGACATCAGTAAATAGTGCTATGGAAGAACACTGATAAGCTTTCAGAATGAAGGAATACCGAAAACTAATAGTAATTTTGATTTCGACAAGTAAAATAATGCTTACCTTTTGTGAAATTTCAGCAATTATCAGTTCGTCCAAATTTACAGACAATTTATGCGCATTGACAACGATTGGTGCACCGTTCTCAATGATATTCAACGTGGAATACAAGATTTTGTTTTGGAAGTTTGGATACTCGAAATACTTTCGAAAGGTCGGTATTGAATATATATGGAATATCTGACTATATTTGTTGTGCTCATAGTCGCACTTGATACGCCAATTTTTATTTTCGACCCAGAATGGAGTTTGAAATGGTGCAATCAGTGATTCTACAGTAACTAAATTTGAATCAAAATCTCCAGAATTCCAAAACCAAAATTGAAACTTGCTTAATAACGGCAATTTCGTTTGAATGAATTCTTCCCAACGAGAACCATCAAAAAATTGCTGGTCAACTGAACAGTTACAGCAGAACAATTGAAGGCGCTTTAGCATAGGTAAATGTGAAAGGACTGATTCAATTTCGTTCATTGTTAAATTGTTACAATCGTTAATCGAGAACGATGTTAAATGATCTGATGGTCGAATATTAGAATCCGTATTAATAGTAGCAGCATTGTATCTTTTGATATAAACGCATTTCAGAGCAAATGTTCTTAGACAAGGTAAGTGATTAAGAAAAGAGTAAACTGTAGTCCAATCACACGAAGATATTGTCACATGTTGCAATCTACATTGAATAGGCCATTGTATTACATTTTCAAGATTTAAAGCTCCATCGAATTCAAACCTAAGAAGTTTATTGTGTGACATGATAGATGATAGAAGTGTCAAGTCAAAGTGCTTCACGTTATAATATTTAGAATAATTACCGGGCGAAATTGACAATGTTCTAAGAGGATATTTGATGATGTGCTTTTCAAATTCTTGATATTCATTTGTTTCTACATTAATGAGATTCAATGAATGTAGTTGAATGAATTGGTCAACAGAAAATAGAGAAAGAAATAATTGAATTTGACCACTTGTCTGTAATTCATCTGCAAGCGTAACTGAAGTAATATTTTTGGGATCTATAATACGTGCCAGAATATGCAGATCAGTTTTTGACATGTATCGAAAGTCCAGTTCATATCGATTGTAAGCATTTGATATTGAATAAAACCGTTTATTCACACATCGAATTGAGAATGCAATTGTTTCTGCATCGAGATAGTCGAAAATTCGATAAATCAATTCAATAGGTAATTCTTCTAGATAAGATTTGTTTGTAACAGACATATTGTAAGTCGTAATTCGTCGAATGTACAACTTTAATGTAGTTTCGCCTAAGATGAAATAACTGCTCGCATATTTGTGCTGCGAAATATTGAAAAAGAAAGGAAGAAAATGAATCATCATTTGACTCATTTCGTAAACATTGCACACTGATAATGCAATAACCAGTGTTTGAAATTCTGAAGAAATTAAAATAAAACTGCTTTTTATTCTGTTTTTTATTATTATTACGAATAAGCATGATAATATTGTAGGAAACGAGTGATATCTTAGCATTAACTGTTTTACACTCATAAGAGTTTTCGAGTTATAAGATGTTTCTATCAAGAAGTGCAGAATACACACTGAGGTAAGGTGACAATGTAATATCGAATAAGACTGAAGATAATGATGTTTTCAAAGATATTTGTATCTGAAATCGTATGATACAGATGATTGTCGTCTATTTTAATTTCATCTTTAATTAAAAGAGAGGTGGCCTTAAAATCGAAAATGAGAGAATTCTTATGAGAAGTTGAAATTTGGACTAAAATGTTTCTAAGAGAGTATCGACATATAAAAAGTATAATGTCATTTTTTGTTTAACTGTTCGGAGAATAATTGATGAGATGCAATTATGAACGAATGCTAAAGCGTATGACGACTAAAATATATTCTGTCACAATATGATATACTTCTTAACCTACTCCTATCAGTTTATGACAGTTCATAGCAAAAATTAGCAATCATGTTCTAGAAATGTCATTATTCATTATAAAAGCAACGTCATTATGTTCACTATTTTTATATCAGCAAGATTATAACTAAACCCCGTATTACTCATGAGTTTATATTCATAAGATATAATCTCAAGTGATCAAATTCAATTATTTTATTTTTGAAATAAATACAACATTGAAAACTCAGTTCATTGTAGTTATTGAACGCATTTGAAGTGTCATGCCACCTACAGTTCTTTGTAATGTATTGATTTCATTGAATCGCCAATGATAACATGGTAAAAAATATTTCATAAGAATTTTTCGACAATTTTTTCGAAATACTTTCGAAATAATAAACTTCGAATAGAAGCTGAAACAAGCTCGAATAAAAGCAAGATATTCCCTAGACTGAAAGGCTAGAGTCTAGAAAGTGAAATTCACCTGTGCCTGTCTGTAACACTTGGTACAAGTGACCATTTCCGTGGTACAAATGACTATTTTCATGGTACAAGTGACTATTGTCATGGTACAAATGACCATTTCCATGATACAAAGCATCATGGGTCGTGGTATAAGTGACCACTTTTATGGTACAAGTGATCGTTGTCATGGTACAAAGTACCGTTTTCACAGTACAAGTGACCGTTATCAAGGTCCAAAGTATCATAATCGTGGTATAACCGACCATTTTCATAGTACAAAGCACCATGGGTTGTGGTACACGTGACCATTGTCATAGTAGAAAGCACCATTAGTCGTGGTACAAGTGACCGTTGTCATGGTACAAAGTACCATAGTCGTGGTGCAAGTGACTGTTGCCATAGTGCAAAGTATCATATGTCGTGGTAAAAGCGGCCATTCATTCGGCATAGTTGTTCATTTTTGTGGCTAAACTCAGTGTTCACGGCGCAATCAACCATTTCTATGTCATAGTTGATCATTCTTACCGCTAGAATGAGCATGTCTCTGCCACAAGTAGCTATATCCATATTAGAAATAGCCAGCACTATTGCATAAATCAGCATCACTAGTCATTGCAATCAACTAAGGCATATGCTTCATCATATACATTAGCATCTTTCAATGCTTCAGATCAACTGTTTAAATATATATCTATAGCATGTAAAATACAACATTTCGCAAATATTAATTTGTCCTAAACTCATCATTAAACAGAATTCATTTTTACTAAAAAACATAAGGTCATCTGTGTCATCATCCGTCAGTCTAGGGGGCCAGTGAATCAACATGCAATGTTGATGAATGTTACTTGTATTTTGAAGCTAAGAGGAAATACAGTAAACTGAACAAAATGATCAAAAGTAACGTAATCAAGCTGTATGAGATAAACAACAGAAGACAACAGAGGCGTAACTAAATCAACCCACGTACACGTGGAGTGTATTAAATAGTCAGTTTTCGATAGAAATTGACTTTTCGCAACCAAAATGATGGAATACGAAAGGCAAATCGAATTCCGACAGGAGTTCAGTTTTGCTTCTTAATGATACCATCCTTTATTCAAAAAGTATTAAATCAGTATTAATAGTACAAATAAATTACATCAAAATCTCTTCTGTGCTTCTATTCATTACAGATAAATAAAAAAATCCAAGCATAACATGTTTAATAATGTGATCGATTTCTCTTTCTATCATGTTTATCTACATTTGAATATTGGCTTCTCCAGTTTGAGTTACGTCATTACGATCTTCTTCATCATCAAATGAATGATTTCGTGTTTCTGGAAGAGTACAAATAATAAGAACTAATACGATAATTAATCCTGAATAAACATAAAATGAAATTCGAACATATTTATCACTGAGTGCTTCATCAATAATTGGTGCCAAAATTGATCCGAAACTACCAAGAAAAACAAAAACAGCATTGGCTAAACCTCGCATTGATGTTGGAAAAAGTTCAGGAACATATATCCATGCAACACATACAGTGCTACTAACTGATAATTTACCCAATTGTGAAACGATAACAGTAGCAAGAGGATATGATTTCATAATAAATGGAATAATAAATACACAAATTGATGTAAGAGTGGCGAAACTAATTAATGAATATTTTCTTCCTAAAAGTGTCGTAATTAAAGCACCAGCAATTAAATATCCAATAGCTTCAACAACAGCTCCAATAATAAAATCCCAATAAGGACTAAAAGTTCCATTGGCTGCAGCTAATCTATACGAAATTTTCGTGTATGATAACATAGTAACAAATTCAATAAAACCACAAATAGCTAATCGTGATAAATGTCGTAAAAATTTTCGTTTCGTTGGTTTTCCTTCATTTGTAGTTGCTTCTGTTAAACGAGTATCATCAACTAATTGGTTGTAAAGAGATAACCATCTATCTTCTGAACGTCCATTCATTTTTGCCATTTTTCTTAAACAAATTTCAAGTTCATGATATTTTTTCCGAGCTAATAACCAATAAGGTGATTCTGGAACAAAATAAAGATAAGGAAGTGAAATTGAAAAATAGATACTAATTATCCATTTAAGTAAAAGCCAATCACGTGATACATAAGCAAAGATTGTCAATAAAACTTCTCCAATTGTATATGCTACTAATGTAAGACTACAAGCAAAACTTGTATGTGTAGATGATGTCAATTCCATTAAAAGAAGAAATGCTATACAATAACCATCGATAGCTGATACAACTTGATTGATAAATAAAAGAATAAATCTTAAACGAAAACAATTGCTTTATTATGATGATTTTATATTTACTTAGAATTGATATTCATTTTGACAAATTGAAGAAGAGCTTGAGTAAGAACAGTAATAGAAAAAAGTCCAATAGTTAAAATTTGAATCATTTTTCGTCGTCCAATTTTATCTGCAATTGATCCAGTAACTAAGACTGCAAATCTATTTAAATATGATATTCAAATTTTATTTATCAACTTAAATAAAAGAATGTTCATTTTTTACGCTCCAATTTCATAAGCTGTTGAAAGCCATGTTTTTTTTATTGCCTTAGAACATACATAGCCAGCTTCTTCTGTAAATGTTCGTCCAAATATAGTTCGATCATAGACAAATTCATTACATGTACTACCATTTATATCTTCACATTTCGATGTTGAATACTGAAATCAATCAAATAAAAGAATATGACTAATATTGTCAAAATGAAATTTATCGTTATTAGGCCATACATTCGAAGAGAGTCGACAAGAGAAATCAGGTTCAGCAAGACCAAATACATAATAAAATCCATTAATACCACTACTGAGGGTGAGAAAACTTAAAAAGATATAATGAATTAATTGAAACCTATTGAAATCACCACAACGTCTAATAACATTTTCTAATGATACTTCTTCCATTGTTATGATACTCTGTTGAATAATATCTAAGTGCTGACAAAGAACACCTTAACATACTAACAATAAGATAAAATGTGTCACATGTGTCTTACAGTGTAAATAAAAATGGAGAATAATAAACCATCTCTGTCCTTCTATTACCGTTAGACAAACCTGTTTTATGTTTATAGGCGCGTTTTGCCTGGCAATGGAGGATTTTCATAGAACAATGGATACCTTTTCATGGCAACCATCAGAAGTCTCGAGAGTCCTTTTGTATAGCTTCTTAGCAAAAAGAGAGAAGTCAAAGGTGATTGAGTACGAATCTTTCCCTAGAAGGGTGTGGGTGTGGGTGGGTGTGGGTGGGTGTGGGTGGGTGTGGGTGGGTGTGGGTGTGGGTGTGGATGTGGGTGTACGTGTGGGTGGGTGTGGATGTGGGTGTGGGTGTGAAGTATGGGTGTGGGTGTGAGTGTGAGTGTGGGGATGAGGTGTGGGTGTGGGAGTGGGTGTGGGTGTTGGTGTGTGTGCGTGTGGATCCACTCTTCACGCGCATTCAACTCCATATCCACACTTACACCCTCACACCCACCCACCCACACCTACACCCCAACACCCTCACACCCTCACACCCACACCCACACTCCGATGTATGTTTACGACGCTACGCAAACATGTCCTATACAGTAGTCGTCTGCGTGCGGAAATTACGCCGTATTTGCGTTATCGACCTATCTATTCGTGAGGAAATCACTATTTTTCAGTTTCTATTTTCAGTATCTCCATGGAACAATGTCAGGTAAAGCTGAAATTTCCAGAATATGTTAAGTTGAATTTCCTACATACACTCATAGTTTCATTAGACTTAAAGCGTCTTTACAATTTTATGATTGAAATAGAGACTCGCAACGAAGTCATCAAAATAGTCTTTCATATGGGTCTTATCTATATCTAGTGCATATGACAAAAATTTATCTCCTATCATGCCCAAGTGCAGAGTTCTATGAGAGTCGATTCCACTTCTCTCTTTTGAAAAACTCAGTCCAACAAAAAAAGTATGAATAAATGTTCATTTTTTAGTCTAGTTGAATAAAGATTTCCCAAGACATGAAATTTACAGATACTTCGACTGAATTGAACTCAGAATTTTCGAGTTAGCTCAAAATGACAAATTACTTCTATGGTGAAAGTAGATAGAAAAGACTGAGAACCCCTTATCCGAAGGTTGCATCGCGTTCTCAAAGCTTATCTTTTAAAGTATAGTCTGATCCTGTTCGTGATCGTTACTGTTGTAGCTCTCTTTTCGCACTACAAATTTTCCTGCTGAGAAAGATATTAATATGCGTGAAATTACTTTTAAAGATGTGTGTGTGGCAGCAGTCAGACCGTCGCTTAGCGTAACGATTCAAAAATGTGGAAATTCAACAATTCCCTACAGAACTAACCATCTCTGAAATTCATTACCTAAAAATTACGCTGTCAGATGGCGAAGTGATTGCACAAGGACTAGAAATAAAAAGATAACAATATTGTTTTTGTTCTTCTATAATAGCTTTCTGCCATTACAAAGGTGAGAATAAGTGCATTGAAAAGAAAGGTGTTCTTTTATCAGTTCGTATTGAAGATAATATTTTTTTTAAACATTTAGCTAAACATATTTAAAATCTTTTTTTTAATTTTCCATTCACCTAGCGCGCAGACGACACAAGGCAAGCTATTATCTGAAAAAACATTCATCTCTACCTTGGCGTGTAAGGGTACGGGTGTGGGTGTGAGCGTTTGGGTGTGACTGTGGGTGTGGTGTGGGTGTGGGTGTGGATGTGGGTGGGTGTGTGGGTGTGGGTGTGGAAGTGGGGGTGGGGGTGGGGGTGTGGATGTGGGGTGTGGGTGGGTATGGGTATGGTTGTGGTTGAACTGAAGACCTACACCCACACTCAAACCCTAACTTACATCGATTACGAACATTTGTTCCTCATATGAAAATGATATTGAATATCTAGTTGAATTAAATTAATTTCATCAGCGAATTCATGAAAAAAAATAGTAATTTACATTTTGTTAATATTTTGTAGTTAAGTTTTGCTGGAATAACTGAATTCTGTCTGTACTCTTAATAAGAACATTAGAATAGATTCGAAAAAAGGTTTTGATTTATTTGTTAATGAATATAAATCATGTATAACGAGTAGGAAAATGCCAACTTTTCTACCATCTTCTATTATTCTTAACCAAAAACGAAATACTAAAGTATTTTTCTTTTATTCTTCAATATTACACGTTTTTCATCGTTTCAACCTTTATCCATTCTCTTTCTTCCTTGTTATTTTGATTAAAAGTAATGTAAATGTACATTACATATGCTTTTTTGCAAAAATGAATCATTCAGTCGGTGTTTTTTTCTTGTCACATTTTTCCCGTTAAAGCAAACATGCAGTTACACCACTCATGTAAATTCATTTATATTTATTTTAGAATTCCAAATATATATGTCACAGTTCACATGGGAATTTAGTTGAGTTTGGAATGCGCGAAAAAAAAAATATAGAAAAAAAAGAGAAAATAAAATTAAACCTAAATAGAGATTTGAAAATAGAAAAACAAAGAGAGAATAGAAATAAAATCGTTTTCTTCATCAATAAATCTATTTGATTCAAATTGAATATTATTAGAATATTATGAATGCCTTTTTATAAAAATTATGATATTCATACTATTTTCTTTTTACAAAAGACTATTTCATTTTTTTTTTGTGTTTCTAAAGTTATATATAGATGATGTTTATAAAAATTGTATTAGATTGATATTAATAAATGAACAATTTATAAAAGCTTGTATTCGAAAATATTTTTATGCATGAAATCTATGTGTCACCATCATTTGTCCCTTTTATGTTTTCTTAGTAGAGGTTCTTTCCTACGAAACGAAGATTCAGTGATATCGCTATGATAACTTTTTTAATTAAGTTATTTCATGTGTTGTTTCATTTTAAATTATCAAATTTAAATTTCATAGAAATATTTATTTCGAAATTAAAGTCATACATCAATAATCTTGATGAAAAAAGAAGAGAAAAATATACGATTAACAATGACATGTATTACAAAATGATGAAAGTTTTAAACTCTGAAGATGTAGATGTGTCTTCAAAATTTAAATTCTGGGTTCGACATACATTTTGTTTAATGAAAATCGGATCAACCAATTTAATATGTAATAAAAAATCTAATTTGCCATTGATAACACAAGAAAACATGTATGAGAAAATTAATAATTGTCACATGACCGTCGGCCATTCTGGTCGAGCGAATAACACCTTTTTGGAATAGTATGACTAAAACAAAAAATTTCATGTCCCGCATGTCCCGTATGTCCCGCTTAGAAAAAAAAATCTATCTATTTCATAGGAAAAAAGAAATTCTCTATTTTTATCTAATACAAATTTCAATGTCTCGCATGTCCCGCTGATCAAAAAAAATCTATCTATTTATAATAAAAAAAGAAACTTTCATTTTTTTCAAAATAAAATTCAATGTCCCGCAAGTCCCGCTTAGAAAGAAAATCTATCTATTTTACAAATAAAAAAGAAATTCTCTATTTTTATCTAATACAAATTTCAATGTCCCGCATGCCCCGCTTAGAAAGAAAATCTATCTATTTTACAAATAAAAAAGAAATTCTCTATTTTTATCTAATACAAATTTCAATGTCCCGCATGCCCCGCTTAGAAAGAAAATCTATCTATTTTACAAATAAAAAAGAAATTCTCTATTTTTATCTAATACAAATTTCAATGTCCCGCATGCCCCGCTTAGAAAGAAAATCTATCTATTTTACAAATAAAAAAGAAATTCTCTATTTTTATCTAATACAAATTTCAATGTCCCGCATGCCCCGCTTAGAAAGAAAATCTATCTATTTTACAAATAAAAAAGAAATTCTCTATTTTTATCTAATACAAATTTCAATGTCCCGCATGCCCCGCTTAGAAAGAAAATCTATCTATTTTACAAATAAAAAAGAAATTCTCTATTTTTATCTAATACAAATTTCAATGTCCCGCATGCCCCGCGTAGAAAAAAAAAACTATCTATTCATAAGAATAAAAGAAATTTTCTATTTTTATCTAATACAAATTTCAATGTCCCGCATGTCCCGCTGATCAAAAAAAATCTATCTATTTATAATAAAAAAAGAAACTTTCATTTTTTTCAAAATAAAATTCAATGTCCCGCATGTCCCGCTTAGAAAGAAAATCTATCTATCTTACAAAAAAGAAATTCTCTATTTTTATCTAATACAAATTTCAATGTCCCGCATGTCCCGTTTAGAAAAAAAAATCTATCTATCTTATAAATAAAGAAGGAATTCTTTATTTTTATCTAATACAAATTTCAATGTCCCGAATGTCCCGTTTAGAAAAAAAATCTATCTAGTTATAAGAAAAAAAGAAACTTCATTTTTTTCAAAATAAAATTCAAAGTCCCGCATGTCCCTTTTATAAAAAAATACGTATATAATCAAACAAAGATAAATAAGCAACATATTACTTTCTCCTTATATTCTATATAAACTTTTCTTTGAAGTTAATAATATATCTTAAATCAGTGATATTTTTACTTTATCTTTCAGACAAAAATATAACTTATCTATTATTTCTGAAATAATTACTTACACATTTACCGATTCTACTTTCATCTCTATAAATTAGAAATATAGATATAGATTTTATTTTTGTATTTATATCGATTCCAATCTCAACTAAATTCTCTAACCAACTGCGACATATATCTTAATAAGATTAAAGTTTAAAATTTGAATAAGAAAGTATAATAGGTTTCACTTCCTTCTATTTATTAATGTTAATTAACAGATATTATAAATTCTTCAACATAACAATTAATATCAACCCGTGTTATTTGTTAATCTTTCACTAGGTTTCATATTTATTTTAATTTTTTTTTCCGTGCTTAATTAAGGTTTACACGGTTTACTGTCCGTTGATTGCTTTTCAATTTTAATTAGTTTTTTTTTTCTGGAAAAAGTATAACTTTTGCTCTTGAGGATTTACCGTCCGTTGAGGACATAAAAAAAATCTTTTCAATTAGTGTTTTTCTTGTGCGACGATTCACTGTCCATTGATCATTTCGAACAAGGGAAATCAACAAAAGAATAGTCATTTCAATTATCAATCTATTGTCAGGAAAAAAGAATTCTAATAAATATATGAATAAAATAATATTTTTCTAATCAATAGACAGTAAATCGTGCACACGCTTATTAAGTATCCGTGCTCATTGTTACGGCTTATTTATAAAGCAATTTCAAAACAAATATTCTTTTATAAAAGAAAAATGACTTTTTAAAAAATTTCCTTTATTCTATAGAATTATAATATCTTTATTAGTTAATTTTTCAGTCATGAGAACACTTTCCATCATCATGGACATTTATATCTGATAGACTTTTAATGGATTACTTGGAAAACGAAATTTCACTTTCTAGAAAGTAAATTTTTATACGATTGATTAGTCTTTTTTGATATTAAACAAAGAAAATTATATTTTTCTCTTTGCATAATCTGCTAATACATTTTTTTTCTTTAACAACTTTGATTTTCAATAAATAACGTTTCGTTGTTACTTTAACATACAAAAGCAAATTTAAAAAAGTTTCACTTTATTCATATTGAAAAATTCTTACGATTCTTTTACAAAAAGAAATTTCAATACACAACAAAATAAAGCAATATTCGCAGTTTCACTTTATTATAACCACACAAAAAGTGTATCTTCATCTGTCGTGTTAGGAACTTCTGTTCGAAAAGAACGGGTAATTGAATTCTGTAAATCGCATAATTTTTTCTCATAAAGTTTACCATATTTAATACAACCATTAATCGTGAGAAAATTTAATTTGGAAAGACCGTTGATAAGTATAAGTGACATTTTAATGACTTGACAGTTAATACCCTGTAGTTCTATGATTTGCAAATGAGGTAATCGTTCGACAATTAAATAGGCAATATTTATCAAATTTGGTTGTTTACAATAAGTAAAAAGATTGAGTTGTCGTAATCCATTTGACATAAGCATATTGCACAATGAAGCATCGTTAAGGAGATCGATTAAGGTTTCCTCTTTTAAATCAATTTTACTATTATATTCTGATCGATAATGCAGTTCTAGAGTACGTAGATTAGTCATTTGTGAAAAGAGAAAGTGAAGATGAATTGAATTGAAGGGTTGAACAATACTAAGCAATGTAACTTGATGCCAAGGAACGATAGGTGGTGACAAAGAAAGAAACTCATTGTTGATTTGATCATAATTGTCACTCATAAGAATCGTATTGCATCGAAGCAACTGACTGTTAAAGGCACGCCTATTATATGGGTATCGACTTTGTCTAAATATAAAAGAAAAATGTCGGTTATTTAAAAAAAAATTGTCAATTTTATACCCATGCACACTATTATACAGATAAGAATAAACACATAAATATTTCTCGATTCTTGGTAATGTTACAGCTCTAATAGAATACGTGTTTTTTTCGAAAGATAGTTTTAATTCAATTGGCACTGGTCCTTTGAGCTGTTCAAAGGTGTCAGATAAGATTTGGTTTGTTTCTGATGGTATCATTGGAGTTCCCACAAACCAGTTAACATGAAACGAATATAAACATTGACTGGAAAACATCGATATTAAATTGTGAAGAACATAGGGACCATTCACTTGTGCCACTAATATGAAGTTCGTTAGTGAAAATAAAACATCACGTTCAAATAATTCATTAATTGATTTCACAGTCATGATACATTCATTCCATATTATTTTAAGATAACGTAGATTCGAAGCAAGATGTCTATTAATAGGAGTAACTCGACTAAAATGGATTAACAAGATTAGTTCACAACGATAAAAAATGCATCATTCAAGTACTTAGTAAAACATACCTTTTTCTTTTATTTATCTACTCAAGATCGTACGTCAATGTTCTTTCTATATACAATATTCAACACTTCTTCATTTTACATTATTCTTCTCTATTCGATACAGAAATAAGTTTCCGAAATACATTCTCTTTTATTGGAAAGTTGTTTCTACCTATTATGAAAATCTTCATCTTTGATTTTCGTAGTGACATTTTTCTAAAAGTCCATTCGATATTGTCATTCATATTACGACCTATTCTAGCCTTATCTTTGGAGTTGCTCGATTTTTATTTAGGAATAGCTTTCGATCTTTCATCATTAATTTGAGTCTAATGTTTAAATTTTAAGTCTTAAATAAATACTAAGGAAATGCAATACAGAGTAATGAAGCGAAGCTTTTTCTTTGCACGAATAAATCGAAAAATATCATAATAATAAACTCAAATACTAACGAAGTATATTCAACGTTTTTTTACTTCTTTCTGTAAGTGGAAAGGCCTAGTCATTATTTAAGAACAATAAAAATAATAACATTTTATCTTAATCTCACTGAAAGTACATAATTTATATCAATCCTTTATTACATGCATTTATCTATAATTGTATATAAGAGCTTAACGTTTTTGACTGATTTTTTCATATTTATTGTCGACATTTCAAAATCTAATATTTTACTCATTTGTAACTTATGAACTATCTGACATCTTCTTGCTATTATTAATATTCGACTCTAAAATTGAATACAAATTATTCCAAATGTATCTTTTCAGTGCACAGATAATTCAGTTTTAACTACAATTTCTAATAAAATGATTAGATACATTCTTTTCTTCCATATACTTTACATTATGGTTCATACATTAAAATATATATAATTTTAAAGAACGAAACTTACTTGTTATCACCCTGTTCTAGTGGATGTTCATGAGGTAGCCAAGGATCACTTCGTTCAAAGCTGAGTTTTTCCAATTGTGGAAGATGTTCAAATAAATATGATAGAAAGCTCGATGAGCATTGTCGAAGTACAAGTGATTGTAAGTTTAAAAGGTTAGTTCGAATAGGTATAAAAGTTCTATTAAGTGGTAGAACGAATTTAGTATCTAGAGTATAATGTATGTATCGGCAGAAATGCAGATGACATACACGTAATGAAGAAAATAAGTGAAAAATTTGTTCATAATATGCACCTTCAGGCACACCTATAAACGTGTATGCAGCACGATCATTTGTTGGAAAGTGTACACTAAATATGATGAGAGAATTAATTGGTGACAATGAATTGAGAATCAATTCAAAAGAAGAACGTTTAATGTCAATTAAAGATAAATGACGAAGATTGATAAATGTAGATATATGTTCAGCTAACCATAAACCATTATCAATAGCTAATGTATCTGAGACACATAATGAAATAAGATGATTACAAATGTTTAGTTGTGATAAATATCTATAATAAAATTCTGTCACTGCTATACTCATTCCATTGAGACCCAAGTAAACGGGCATAAATGGTATGTTATTGATAATACCAGCAAATCGTGAATTAAGATTAGAAAAAATATTGAATACTTCATGAAACTGAAAGTAAATAAATATTTCATAGAGTAATTCGACGGAGAGATGTTCTAATGTTGTTGCCATATTTTGTCTTAATATCATTATAGTGAATATTGTGCATAATTCTTATATAATGGCTTCATGAACAATAGTACAAAGCATTATTGTTCTTTCTGACGATAGTCACCGCATAAGACGATATTATTATTGCTATTCGTCAACTTCATAGGTTAACGTATATACATTTTCTCTTCTTTTTTTTTTCGATCATTTTTTTTCCAATAGCGTGTTTATAAGAGGTGACAATAAAATTTATCTGATGGTCCATAAATTATTCTTTTTTCTTATATGAACTGAAACTCTTTTTTTTTAATATCACATATAATTATGACAACATTTTTCATAAAAAATGTTAATAGATTTAGTAACTCTAGAAATTCTAAAAAATGTAGGAGGAAATTCAAAAAAAGATGCTCCTATTAAAGCATATAACGCGAAATTCGGAAAATTCTATACATAAAAATGAAGCTGCTTGAATAAATTTTGTGTTGTTTTGTATCGGTAATACTTGTATTATTTATATTCTCTACATATTCCATTGAATTGTGTTTGTTTTTTCGATTTATTTCAGTATTTTTGTTTTTCTATCAATGTTCACTATTTTCTTTTATTATTAATTGTATTTGACCTTATAATTTATAATGAATAATCTTGATGGGTAATAATTATTTTTTTGTTCGTCTTTTTTTATGTATTCCAACTGAAGTTTTGAATAAACAATTTAATACACACTAGATATTGCAATTTTGTTTCTTTTCTATTCATTCTCAAAACTATTTTGTTCATCTCTCAAATTTTGATAAACATTCGTTATTAATACAATGTTATTCATACAAAGACACATGATTCATATCATGTTGTCAAACAAGATACTAACATATATTCTTTTAGTAACATTGTAAACAGTATAATACAGGATGTTTGGTATGTTGTAGTGTGTGGGTGTGGGTGAAAAGGAGACACCCACCTCTGCACCCCATACTCACACCAACGCCCACACCCTCAAGCCAAAGTTCGAACTTCGTAGTTTCTGGAAATCAGGGAGTGTATGAAACGACCATATCTCCTTTCCACAGGATTGGGAAACCGAACCGTTCTAGGAAATGAAGAGTGAGACAGGTCTATGCCATAAGCAAGGTTGACTTCAAGGGAAAGCGTTATAACATCTATGAATCTTTTCGCGTTAGTAGTGACTGTAGCACTCTCAGAACATAGATTACTTGTTATTTATTTATTCACCGAAAGGCGTTCAAGAGTTGGTGTCGCTCGTGTGATGTCTTACTGTTAACACGTTATCTATATTTTGATGAATGCTATAACACAGGATTAACTCTATCAGAAGGGCTAGAAGTTTCTACTCTTGTACGAAAGAGCTTCAGTAGCTCATGTAATTCCAGGTCTTGACTGGGTGTGAGTGTTGGTATTGGTCTTCTTGTCAGTCACACCGCAACTCTTTCTATAAATGAACACTGCGTTCATTATAAATAGCCGGATGAGGTAGGTATTTTTTTTTGTAAAGATTGCCTAAAAATCGTGAGACGAATTTATCCAAAAGGAAGACAATAATCACTCTAAATACAGTAAAGCTCTCATTAGTGAACACGTCCTATTTGAATGTATATTTCGGTTTTCCATCGAGTTTTGGTGTAAGCAGACCTCTGCATAGTGAACCTATGTACAACAAAAGCGAAGAGTCTTATTGCAGATATGCATCAATCTGTAACCTACCCATGTCGTGAAAATCGCCGCAATTTTTGCGATTTTTCAAAAAATGAACGTTAAATCGTGATTAATCGAAATAGGTTGAAAAATCGACGATAAAATCAGATTTTATCGTGATATTGAAAA
>CAJNOL010004033.1:0-17941 GCA_905250125.1 Rotaria sordida | reverse complement strand
TACATTCCTCTGTTAAATAATCAACAACATCCCGATGAGCATGAGGAAGACCATTATCATGAAGTATTTTTAATGTTGTGCGTGATGACTTTTCCTTTTTTCTTATTTCATTGATAACAGATATAAGACAATTATCAATATAGTAGTCGTGATCAATAGTCTTGCCTTTATCCACTTTATGTATAAGCAGAGGACCAGTGGATTTAAAGAATAGACAGAAAAGTGTTCTAGGTTCATATCTATTCCGACGAACAATGGTCCTTGGTGGTTCATTTTCACCAACCCAGGTAGAATTGCTTGACTTGCGACCAATCTGTCTGTGATAAATCCATGTTTCATCGCCGGTAATAATATCACATAATCGCCATGTTCCGTTCCTAAATTTCTCTAAATTCTGACGACAAATTTGAAGTCTTTTTTGTTTTTGTTCGTCAGTAAGTTGGTGAGCAACCCAACGTGATGTAATTTTTCTCCTCTTTAAACGATCATGAATGATTCGTTCTATTGTACCATGAGAGAGGGAAGTCTCGGCTATGATATCATCATACGTTGAATGCGGATCATCTTCGATAACTTGTTGAACCCGTTCGATATTTTCATCTGTAAGTACCGAAATCGGACGTCCAGATCGAAAGTCATCATTGACATCCTCTTTCCCTTCACGAAAACGTTTCGCCCATTTTGCAACAGTTGAATATGCTGGAGCATCAGGTCCCAATGCTGTTGTAAGTTCTTCGCAAATTGTCTTTGCATCTATTTCCAGAATAGTCCGAATTTTAATATAATATCGATTGAATTCATTGGTCATTTTAATGATTTAAAAAAATTTAAATCAGATTTTATCACAGGTTTTGGATGACTTTGATATTTAATACAAAGTATCGATCGAAAATGCTGATTTAGTTATACGAAAAAAACTAAGTGAATCGAATAAAATAATTTAATAGATGACTTTGCACGCAATATATACACTGTTACATGTGATATTTAAGTGCATATGACGTCAGAAAATATCATACGAGGGAGGAAAGAAAAAAAATGCGAAATCCAGAAATATACTCGAATCCTATGACAAGGAATATTCGTATATTCATTGTGCTATAGACTTGATCTAAAAGACTGTCAGAATTAAAGGCGAGACACTTTACTAAGTATTCATACAAAAAATCTTTCGATGTTCAGTATTTTATAAAAACTTAGACATCGTTCTACGAACGTTTGGTCAACCCTAAGTAATCTTCACGGATTTTTTTAAAATAAAAGGTTCTATTTCATTTTTGAATATATTCTTCTTTTTGAAGAAATTAATTTATTCTAGATAAATTTTGTTGAAATAAAACCTCTAATAGAAAACCATCTCGATTATTTATTCTCTTTGTTAAATAGTAACCGATTACTAACTTCATTTCATTTATTTACAAATGCAATCTTAATCAGCTACTTTTCTTAGTGAAAAAAAAAAGTTTTATTCGCTATGAATAAAATAAATCTATCGTTAAAGACCTCCTCAGAAAATCGATTTTTTTCCAAACAATATCGAAATTGAGTTTTTACCAGAGAAACGATAGAGCGAACCTTCCTCTTTCATAATATATATAGACTTTTCGAAAATGATCCCTTTTTCAAAGACTTATCAGATCAGACTTTTATTTCCCTACCATATTTTACGAGAAATTTTCGTCATTTTTTAAAAGTTTTTTAGTTTTGGAAAAACTCCGTTACTAGTTCAATTATCATTGAATAGAACATTTTCATATTAAGCCGCATGTCAGATGGCATTAGTTTTACTGGATCTTTTACGCGCCTTAAAATAGTTTTAGAAAATTATTTCGAAATATCTCATTTTAATATCACTTTTTTGAATATGACCGAAAAAAAAACGACTTCTAAAACTTCTTTAAGCTTTTTCTCAGAAGATAATTTCCAATCAGAAAAATTCGAACTCCTCCCTCATTTTTCGAGCTATTACCAATACTTTTTTTTTGTTTTAAAGGTCTTGGTCAGAGTAAACTTTTGTCCGAACGGATTTTTGAAAGTTGGTTCCTGGCCTGAGAAAAGTGGAATTTACTGTCGTTGAACTACCATGTTTTATGCTAATTTTGAGACTCTCGCACTAAAATACTCATAAAAAATAAATAGGATGGAATATGAAAATTCTCTTCGGATAAAAGTTCCGTACTGACATCTGTTTTAATTTGAAACCAGCCCGAGCTCTCGAACTCTTCTTATGACACATTTACATCAATTTTTCTAAAGGGCAAAAATGACCCATCAATCAGCTGGAAATCTTGTCTAGTATGATCAATCGAGCTGAAATTTTTCCTAGGAGCGTATCTATCCAAGACCAGTCATCCCTAAAACATTTCACCATGAAAAGACCATTAAAAGTGGAAAATCGTTTCTGAGAAGCCCCTTTAATTATCAAAATAATCATAGACCACATGCGTTTCAAAAAAAAAATTTGATAAATGTCTCTTATTAAATCTTTATCTTATATTGGAAATAGATTATTTTCCAGAAAGAATAGAACAAGTCTATTAACTTTTCTAAATAAATAAAGAGAATGAAAAATGTTCGAATTTATTGTGGAAACAGAGAAAAAAAGCACATAGATCATTATTTTCTTAATTTATATCTCAATAATACGAAAGCACATGTGTGTGAGTCATCAAATAAATATCGAATACACTACGAGGAACCACATCTCATTTGAGTGAAATCGACAAAAAAAACAAAAAAAAACTCACTGAAATCTATTAAATGACAAGACATATTTAATGATATATTTAACTTGCACTAAAATTCAGTTTTACGTAAACGATGTTGCTACTCTAGAGTCAATGTGATTATAGTTGAACCAATATTCTATGAATGAAGATGCCCTATAATAGGAAGTTAATCAATTAACTTCTCTCGTTTATTCTTATTTGAACGATAACCTATATTAAGAACTATTCTTCTATTCAATCATTTTGATTTTATTCGAAAAATTGAAGAGAAAAAAAAAATGTAAATAATTAATCATTTATTTCTATGGTATCATTTAATTACCTTTGAATACTTTTTTTTATTTTCACATTTCTAAACAAAATCAAAACTAGATCACTGATGCAATTATACCTTTACTTTTATTTATTTCAATTGATTTTTAGATATTTATATAATAGAAAAAACTATTTTATGATAAACTAGTTTGTTTTGCAAGTTCTTATTATAAAAAAAACAAAATGATAGAAAGACATAAACTATCAACACCGATTTCCATCGTCGAGTGAAGACTAACCTACTCTTTTTATATATAAAAATTTATTATAAAAACAAATCTATCCAACGAACGAGTGAAATAAATAACTAATTGAATAAATAATTAAAATAAATTTATTTTCTAGATAAAAGACATAAACGATTTGTTTTTATTTTATTCCTATAAAAAATATCTACTCTTATTTAAACTAGATAGATTGATCTCATTTTGAAATAAAATTATCTTTAAAACGGTAACATATTATATGACATAACACCAAGAAAGATATATAAAAGAAGATTTATTTATAATTGATTTCATTTCTAATCTAGATATAAACAGATATTTTATCAATAAAGATAGATATTGAACATTTATCATTTAAATCACAAAACGACTCTTCTCTATTCAATATTATTATTATTTGACTATATTTAATATAATCATCACTCAACCATCTTAATTAATTAGATTTCCTTAGATTATTCAAATCATATTTTTAACCAAAGAAAAAAATTGAAACAATATTGAGAAAACTTTCAAGAATTATTATTGAAATAAAAAGATAAAATCGAACTATCGTCTTAAACGATGATCGACAAATCTAACATTTTCAATCTCTCACTGTTCTTCTTTATTTATTCAATTCGTTTATTTTTCGATATCTACTATAAATATATTAATAAAAGAAAAATCTTATCTATTTCCGAGTTATTTTCGTCTAAATAGATTCGATCATCATCATCATAAACCTATTAAAAATAAAATAATCTACTCGCATTTATTTAATCTTGAACGTTAACCGAGTGAGTTGACATTTTGATAAAGATATATCGTTTATCAATAATAGCTATAACAGAATGAACATCTCAGTCAATATAATTAGATTCATTTTTCGAGTAATTTATAGATGATTTCAAATTCTTTTTTTTTTATCCAATTCGGATGAGAAGTTCGAAATGGGAAAATAGAAAATCGATTTTATATTCAATAAATAGAGAAAATCACTCCTAGAGATTTTTTTATCAGGCTTATCAACAAAAATCTTCATTTTCTCTTTATGCTTCATTCTTTCTATTGGTAATTGATCAAATAACGTTTTTTTTTCTTCAGATAGAAAGTTAGATCAACATGAGATGAACATTTTCTTTTCAGAAAAACTCCTTCTAGATATTGGATATTCTAGATGATTATTAAACCATAATAAAAGATATATTCTTATCATTGTTACTTTTCGCAAAATCTAAAAGGTCAATATCATAATAAAGATTTAATATAATAACAAAAGAAATTGTTGCCATCTGAGGGTTGAATTACGAAATGAGTAGAGAGATATTTAATACCCACAACCTTATTTCTATTCATAATCAATCTTGTCAAACAATCAACTTATTCATAAGATTAGCAGTTAAATATCACTCGACGAATAAAATATCGAAACGATCCGCATTAGAAGAGATTTTTTCTTCGATTTACTACTTGAACAAAATGACTGAAAATCGTCTTTGACTAGATACTTATGTTTTCGTATAGAAAATAGTCCCTTTTATAGAAAACTCTTTTAGATTTATTTCTTTAGAAATAACTCGTTGAATACTCTTAAGTTTTCATGAAAGAATCAAGTGAGGACCAGAAAAACAAATAGAAAAGATCGAATCAGAATTGTTCGGTACTTCATTGAAAAGTCTTAGAATAAAATAACTCTGATCAATAAACGAAAAGTTTATCCATACACTCACTCTTAGATTTTTCTTTTATTATTACGAAAAACGAATAGAAAACAACTGCTTTAGAATTGTTCACTTTTCCGAGCGACGAAACAGTAAGATGAAAAGTTCGACCTCATTTTCGAGCTCCTCACCCGCAACAATCTACAGGCAACTCTCATCAATATGGTAGAAAACAGGAATAATATAAAGACTTGTTTAATAAACATCTAATAAACAACTATTCGATTTAGATTTATAATTATATTTATAATTCTATTTATATTAATATAAATCTATACTCTTAAATAACATTTTCATAATCCGAATTTTGATTATGAAGATTTTATATTGATTTCGATAAAATCAACGTCCATTCTCATATGACTAATAGAAAAAAAAAACGTATAGACAAATATGAAAGAAGGTATCTTATTAAAATATTCGAACCATTTGAGATTTGATCTACATGTTGTAGAGATAATCTATAAAAACACATCTATATATCAATAAGAATAATTTTATTTAAATTCCATAAAAAATGACTTGAAAAAAAAATCTTTGATGTATAAAACTATTCAGCCTACTTTACTCTAATATAAAGAATGAACCAATGCCTATCAGTTATATAACAACAAAGGAAACAATTGACAACTTCATGTAATGCGAAACCTAAAAGAAAATGTTTTAACAAGATGAATTTAATAATAAAGTATATCATGTTTTGTATCTGACTAGTTAAATAAACATATAATCACTAACTATATAAAGACTATCACCAATATTATATTCGTTTGAAATATTTTCCCGATGAACATATTTCATTAAATCGTTCCATAGATATATTCGAATTTTTTTAAAACCTCTGACAACATTGCTTTCTCTTTTAAAACTTAACCAATTTGTTAGAAAAGTCTCTCTGATCGAAAACAAAACTCAACTGACATTAAAAGAGAAATAGGTTTATTATTCTTTGACTATAATAGAAAATAATTAATAAATATCTCCGTTTTTTATCTTATTTGGGTCTTCGATGTCTTATGAAGAGACCCGTTTCTTCTTCATTTCTATTATTAAACATATAGATTAAATTAAAATCTATTCAAAGAATATTTAAGAGAATTTCTATAAAAAGTCTTTTATTATAATTATCATTCGAATGAAAATCAACTCGATTTAATTGAATAAATAGATTCAATAAAAATATCCTTTTATAGAATCCATAACCATCTTATATTAGAAAATCAATTTTTCAATAGTCTAGACATGTTATTAACTACATTTAATAATTTCTATCTCACAAATCATTTATAGAAATGTTTAAAAAAAAAACTTCGTCTCTTCCATGAAGTGGAAAGATAATTTGTTGTTTGTGTTACCATATAGATAAGATGATAACAAAATTCTCTTATCACTATTTTAATATAATTATCAATCGAATGGTCATTTTATATGATAAATAAATAATAAAACGATTTATTTATTCGAATTCGATATTCATTTGATTAAAAACAAATAATCGAACAATTTTTATACTATTTATATATTTATATTGATTGATCAATTTATCATTCTTATTAGTCATTTTATTATGGAACCTTGAATAATCTCTCAATCAATCAATCAATCTCCTTTCTTTTTATACCTTTTCAAAACAATAACAATTATATTCAAATTCTATTTATAGGAGAAATGTTCAAGGCACAATATATCTTTTATCTACACAACCATTAAGAAAAAACGTTCTAGAAAAAAGATTTTTGACAAAAATTCATTATCATTAGAATTGTTTATTTAACTCTAATAAAACCATGAAAACTAGTTCACTCTCATTTATTTCTTATTCGATTTAAAACGATTAATAAAAAAATAATAATAACGAACCCTATTTGTCACTGTTTAACCTTGGTTAGGATTTATCTTATTTAAATAAGATCTATCGTCTATGCAACTAATCCCAATCTTATCTTAAATATTCTTTCACGAATAAATCGATCTTTTTTTTTCTATGACAGTGCCATATCTCACTCATTTATTTATATTATTATTAAATGACTCATGAAAACAAAAAAATACTGATCAATTTTTATTAATCAACACAACAATCATTATTAAATCAAACAACATTTTATAGAATTCTTTAAAAAAACTTTAATGGATTTTATTATTTAACCATGTTTAATCCTGTAAAGAGATTCTATTTGAATTTATCTTTATAAAATAGAAAAGCATCGTTCAGCCAATATAAATATTTAAAATAGATAATATACCTATTTATGATTAATTCCATATTCTACGATTTATCTGTCAATATTATTTCTATAAGGATATTTTTAAAAAGATAACACTTATTTTAAGTAATACTGAAAGTTTTTCTGTGTTTATCCCACCAGTGGCCCTATTCAAAAATTTTACAATTCTACAAGTTTAGAATAAATATATTAAAATTTATTTGATATTAGTATAGATCGAATTTTAGGATTTTTACAATTCTAGAATTTTAAAATAGTGAAATTTCAGTATACGAAAAATATTAAAATCAATAGAAGTTTCAAATAATTAGTTTTGAACAAATAGAATCTTAGTCAGAATAGAAATTTTCAGACACGAAACGAATTTCAAGTTCAAAACTAAGAAGAATATCAACACTCTCAATTGCAAAACCTAGTAAATCGTTCGCTAAAATAATCGGTGAGACTACATCAATTATTTTACTTTGACCTTGAGACTTCTATCGAAAACGCATGATACCGGCGATCAGCCAGGCAATCAATATTTGAACTACTACGGCTATGGGGATTATATCAGTCTTGCTAATAATGAAATGTGTTGCCGTAATAATTGGTTTTATGGTGAATAGACTCTCAGCGGAAATAGAAATGATTGTGTTCGCGGTATTGTTTAGATGACCTCTAAGTATGGAAAATACGAATCCCAATTAGAAGATACGCTACGATTATTGATTCTGACGAGAGCAAATATGTTATATCTGAGTGATTATCAAACAAGCAGATATTACATGTGAAATAGGAATAGTAAGCCACGATTATTACATTGAAATGTTGATTCTTACATCGAGTACATC
This sequence comes from Rotaria sordida, assembly GCA_905250125.1. Classification (NCBI taxonomy): domain Eukaryota; kingdom Metazoa; phylum Rotifera; class Eurotatoria; order Philodinida; family Philodinidae; genus Rotaria; species Rotaria sordida. Next base: position 9,906 of record CAJNOL010004033.1, on the reverse strand, counting down.
AGCTGGAAAGCATCATACCATCGACATATGAAACTTAAGAGACGTCTATTGATAGGTATATCATCAGGTGTTTCAGATCTAACATCTAAAAGGTGATAGTGGTTGGCGATTATTGATTACATATCTGTCTTTTTCGATTGATTGTTGAGATTTTTTTCGATCGATATGAAAAATCTCTTGGGATCATCGACCGACTGTGTTCCAATGGATAATTGGAAAGATTTCAAAAGAGGATCAATGACAATATTCGATTTCTTATGTAGAAATCCATATCTCACCAAAATATCATGTGCCTTCCTAGTTCGAAAACAAATATCTATCTTATCACAGTTTATTACCTGAGCAACTAATAACTGAGTAAGACGCACTGGCTGATGGAAATCAATCACAAACTAATTCAAAAACATTAATTAGAAAATAATTGAAAATTGTTAAAGCATGCTCTCTCCGGATCTTCACGATCTACAATTTACAGGATCTTCACATTCAACTATTCCTTCAACTTATTGACAGCAAAACGGTTCACACCTCATATCTCGAGGTGTGGTTGCCGCAAAATGACTTACACCACATCTCTCTCAGTATGACTGCGACGGAACGACTTAGATCACATCTCTCTCGGTGTGGACGCTACGAACTCCTATTAGACTCTGAAGATCTTGCTAGATCCTGAAGACTCTGATCCACTCTAAAGACTCTGGTAGAGAGTGGCAATGATACATTTTGAATTATTTTGGAATTGATTTCTATCATGTTTCCCTGTAGTAATATCAAGTCGCATAATATATATTTATTCTGAAACTGTAGAATTGTGAAAATTCCAAAATTCGATCTATGCTAATACCAAGTCAATTGATAGATATTTATTCTAATAATTCTAGAACTCAGTTGTGTGCGCACCTCGTTATATGAAAATATTATTAATAAGGTATTGATTATATTTATACTATATGTAGAGAGACAAGGCTAAAGGTAGAATTCTATGATAATTGTAGAATATTTGGAGAGGGCCACGTCTCAATTTATTATCGGTTATTGATTCAACTTGGTTGATTTTAGGCATCAACTATAAATAGAGGAATATCTACGGAAACACAAACAAAAATAAGACTTTTATTTATGATACTATTTTTTTTTTGTGAAACACGATCTGAAAGGAGTGTTGAAGTGTTTAGAGGTAGAAATTTGGACCCCCCCCCCTTCCCCCACAGACCGTGACAGAGAAACCCCAATACCCATCACAGACAGTGACAGAGAAACCTCAATACCCATCACAGACCGTGACAGAGAAACTCCAATACCCATTACAGACCGTGACAGAGAACCCCAGAGACCATTACAGACCGTGAGAGACAAGCTCCAGGGGTCATCATAGACTGTGAAAGAAGAGTTCAAGGACGTATCAGAGATAATGCATAACTAACAGATGATTAGAGCATATATGGGGTATTATCCTGTTTCAGCTCTATAATGTAAAGTAAGCCACGATGAAGAAATGTAGACCAATACGCATAAAAAAGAACAATGTTTACAAGATTGGCAACAGCAGGTACATCGTGTTTCACATTTTTAATCCCGCAAGGGGTTGCGCTAACAGCTTTATTTATTTTGTTCAATGTGATAGGTTTCAGTTAACTGAAAATAGTCTTCGAAAAATAGTTAATATATATGAAACAAACTCTGAGACTGATGCAGTCAATTTAGTTGTTGAATTCCTATGAATCCTCTGATTTAGAAATAGTTAGAGGCATATGAATTTCTCTTTTTCTACCAAACCTATTTTGTTAGTGACATTTACAAATAGATTTTACAAATATTCGGTAAGATAATATATTTTCTTTTTTATCAATTTATTTTCATTGTTATAGAGAATGATGTTCAACTAAGTATAGGTCGATATTGATAAAGTAATATATATAATTTATTATATTTTAAAATATTTATATAGAAATAAATATTCTATAGATATATCTCGAAAAAAAAAGTTATTTTCTACTTTAAATAACGGTGAATTCTATTTGTTAATAATTGTCTAGATTGACGGAAATTCTATTCATATTATTTCAATATCGTTATTAACAAAATGAGCTAATTATATTAAAGAAAAATGATTAATTGAGAGAATTTTTATTGATATGATTTCATAAAGTTAATAATCTTTATAATGAAAAGAAAAGTTCTAAATAGATATATATAATATACTCGTTTAATAGATTTATAGGTAAAACAAAATATAACTATAAACGAATCTATTATCATAGAAATAAATAAGAATATATTTCTTTATAATAATCTCCTCTGCATTAATTAAAATCGTTCGGAAATAATGACCAATTATTTTAAAAATATATCACGTTTTTTTCTTGATTATTATTTATCAAGAACATTATCTCTAATTCGAACTCGAATCTTATTCTTCAATTGTCATTAATCTGCCAATAGAAGAAATTCTATGATAAATAAATCTAAGAGAATGGTATCATATATTCATAACCAAATTCAATTTGTTATTTTCTATTGTTTTTTTTACCTATCTAGAATATATTATATCCTAGTCTGACTAGATTTTTATTAAATGTCTTTCAATTAACATCTTCATAATGACTTTAAAATAAAAAACCCGTTCGATTGTGTATTATCTCGTATCGCTACTTCATAAATAGAAACACCCTCAACAATTATATTGAACTTTAGAGAATTTATTTGAAACTATTCAACTATTATTATCCTATGGAGAATTTTTATATGTTTATATAGTGAAAACAATTGAAAGTAAGAGTAGCTAGAGTCTTAAAAATAGAAAAGGAATTTGCTATAAAGATAATTTCAAGAATATGATAGAATAGTCTAGGTTAAACGAAATAGAAATTCAATAATAAATAATTGATTTCGTTGAAGAAAAAATCTTTTCTTTTATTTAACTTTTATTTATTTGAAATATAATATCATGGAAACCAACCAGAATTACTTTCAGATAAAAATTAATATGAAATATTTTAAATACATTCATCGTTACATTTTAACAAAAAAAATCGTTTTCAATGTTATTTGATCGTCTACTTTATCATAATGCTCTTTAATTGAAATGATTATCATTATTGAAAATTCAAATTAATCATAAATATATCTTCTCAAATGATAAATCGAAATAATTTAATCGTTTAATAAACATATGAATTAATATGTTGTTTTTCACGCATCTTTATCACCTATTTTCAACCATAAAAAAAAAATTTTATATTCTTCATTTCAGGATGTCATCAATCGGTTATCTTTTATCGAAATTTCATTTCTTAGTTTGAAATAACAAAAAAACGCTAAACTTATTGATTTGAATTTTTTTTTATCTGGAAAATGATTGAAGATGATTTGTATAAATTATTTCTCTATGAATAAGGATCGTAGAATTGAATAAAAATATTAAAACTAATATATTAGAATACAGTTTAACTATATACTGAACACCTTTTGGTTTTTTATTCAAAACTTATTAGATATTGTTATCATCAGAAAATATAAGAAATCAAAAGAATAAATTCTATAAATATTTATTGAAAATTTTTCAATAGAATTATTCAATTGACTATTAATAATAAATCAATCTTTCCTTAATTAATTGAACAAACTAAAAAAACGCCTCTTTTCAATGCACTACTATTTATTTAGGTTATTTAGAAGAAATAATTCAAAATGTTTTTTTTTGTCTATCGTTCAGTGAATATTTCGATTTCGTTTGGATCACTTCTACTTCGTTCAACTATCGATTTATTACTAACAAAATAATTGAAACTGATGAAATTCTTAAACCAGAAGATCATGTTCTAAAAAAAGACTTTCACGTTTTTATAAACGAAATCCGTTCCGTTAGTTAAACATCTATCGAATAGATTTTATCCTGACTCTCATTTATTCTAAGGATACACTCGATTTCATATGGAATTTTCTCTACCTTTCAACGAATTCATTCTTTTTATTTTTCTTTTTAACTAGATCATACAACAAAAAGGATCGAAATAAATCCGATAATAGAAATTCTATAACAACAAATAAACGATTCAATGACACACCATCATTTATAGATAGTACAGATTTAAATAAAATCTAAATCGTTAAGAGTTAGATACATTCACAATTGATTCATTCAACAGAGATTAAATTACTCAAATAAACATCTTTATCATAGAGACATACACATTCAACTTTATTTAATTCATCTTTAAATCATCTTTTTCGACAATTTATTTTAACTCTTCTCTCTTTTTTCCACAAAAGTTTTATGCGAAATATTGTTTTATCTAAAAACAAGATTCAATCTTGATTTAAAATAAAAATCAGTCAATCTAGTTATGAAATAATTCGTTTAGAAAACTCCTTATTGATTCGGGAGAAAATTCCAACTATTTAAATAAAACTCTTTTTTATTTATCATTTCAACTTTTATCTTCAACATATTCTATTCAATCTTTTTATTTATCTAACGAGGAGATTTTTCGATCGAAATCCTAACATTTGATCACTTTTTCTCTAACTGATCAATAAGAATTCTATTATCATTTAATATGTCAAATATTCAATTCTATGTTCAACATTTAACATCAATTATATGATAAATCTATCGAAATATTTTCTATTTATTGATCGAATTAGTCAAATTATGTTAACGATTGATAAAAAAAAATGTGGAAACTTCGGATTTAAATCCGAGAGTTATGTGTACTTAAAAAAGTCAATCAGACAGATAAGTCATCCGACCAATGTCTTCACATCAAAATTATCCTGGTAAAACTTCCCTATAAACACTTCATTTCTATTGGCTAATGATCAACCAATGAGATTTCGAGGCGAATGGAACACAGATTCGAGTTCTTCACCCTAGAAAATCTCGAACTATCATCTCTCCGATCGGAAGATAGATCTCGATTTCTAGATCACATAGAGCGTGGAAGAAAACAGAACCAAGTTCCCTTTAATTATCTTTGCAATAGCTGAGTTAGCTTTCTTGTTTCCTTTTGTTTTATATCCGATTTTGTAGCTCGTAAAATTCTCTATCGAATGGTATATAGTAATTGGGGTTTTATTTGACTATGATAGGAAAAGTTTTTAAGGAAAACAGAGAAGGGTCTATCTTCTCATAGGGAAAAATGGCTATTTTTCCAATAACTCACCAATGACTCGGCTGATTATGCTCATCTTCTTCTCTCGACCGAGACATTGTTAGGACTAAACTGTGTAGAAAATTTCATCGTGATCTGACTAGACATCGGCATCACCATGGCAACTGGTCACGACAGCGCTAATATCTATGGAAGCAAGAGTTGATTGTGGCGCTATCGTGACCAGTTGCCATGGTGATGCCGATGTCTAGATCTGACTCTCCTTTCAAAAGTTATCGTGTAAACGGCCAGACGGCCGGACACACTGACCGATTGTGGAGTCTAGCAATTTTTTGAGTACACAAAAAAAATATCAATCATTATGGAATTTTAATGAAATTCAACAATAAAGAAATAAACGTTCGCTGTAAAAATTCTTCACCTCTGAATAAGCTTTCGAAACATCAAGTCATTTCTTCATATGAGTGTTTCCATCGAATAGAAAATAATAAATACTGACCGTTATGGAATTTCATCTTTTTTTTGACATTCTAATGGAGAAGGTTGACGAATATGAAATTTAAAATGGTTATAATAAAAATGCGGAAACCTCGGATTTAAATCCGAGAGTTATGTGTACTTCAAAAAGTGAATGAGACAAATCGGTCATCCTAGAATGTGTGGATATAAAGATTACCCCCGGCAAACCCTTTCTATAAACACTTGAATTCTATTGGCTACTGCTCAATCAATAGGATTTCTGGGTGAATACAGAGAAGATTTGAACTCTTCGCCTTGAGTTATCCTCATAAAGTCCTTTTTCCTATAACTTGATTTCTATTGGTTAGTGCTTAACCAATGTGGCTTCGAGTCAAGTGGATTACAGATTCGAGTTCTCCATCTCAGAAAACCTCGAAGTATTATCTCTGTAATCGGAATATAGAGCTCTAATGGTGGATTGATTAGAGCGCAGACAAAAACAGAGTCGATTTCCGTTGATTTATCCTTGCAATAGGTGTGCTATCCTTCTTATTTCTTTATGTTTTATATACCATTTTGTAGCTCGTGAAATTCTCTATCGAATGGTATATGATAGTTGAGGTTTTATTTGACTATGATAGGGAAAATGTTTTACGAAAGTGGGGATAGGTCGATTTTCCTATAAGATGCCGTAGGGAAAAATGAGTATTTTTGCAATAACTCGGGAATGGCTCGGCCAATCGTTCTCATCTTCTTCTCTCGACCGAGACATTGTTAAGACTAAACTGTGTAGAAAATTTCATCGCGATCTGGCTCTCCTTTCAAAAGTTATCGTGTAAACGACCGGACGGTCGGACACACTGACCGATTCTAGAGTCTAGGAACTTTTTGAGTACACAAAAAGACAAAACAATTAAAGTATACTTATTATGTGTTCGTACAACTGTTCTCTTATAGAGGATATTGTCGGATTAAATTAAAATCATACGATTCATCGTTAACAAAAACAAATATCAATATAACACATTCGTTTTATTTTTTGATAATTTACACTTGTAAGAGTATGATCAATAATAGTTCCCGATTGTGGATTTTCTATATTACGGACCTTCTTGTTGAAAAAATCGAGCATTATGACGTTTTTTTTTACAATTAACGACAGTTAGTTTTGGTTGATAATCAGACTTCATCTAAGGAAAAACTAATTAAATCTATAGATAGAGAGAGATTTTTGTTATTGATTTAAATCATATTTAAAAACGTTACTCGTGTTTCTTATAGATAATATTATTTAAATGCATCGAAATAATTATAAAATAATAACGAAACATTTATTTATTGAAATATTTTCATCTTAATAGACTTTTTTTACAAAGAGATAAACCATGCAGAACGTTCTTCTCTTCTACCTTGATAAATAAGACCTAAATAGAATTTTCTTTATATTAAATTTGTTGATGCGAGAAATGCATCTAGAGATGTACCACGACGTTTTTAATCTAAACAAGGACAAAAAAACCTTTCAATATAATATTGCTAATATTCTATTATGAAACATAACGAAAATTCTTTTTATTCAAAAATCTATCTGTCAAAACAAAAAAAAAACAACGAAAGATATTATATCAAATAATAGCAGGAATATGAAAAGGAACGTTTTTTGTTTTGTATTTTGACTGAGAAAAATTTTTCTAACTGTTAGTCTAACGTTGTAGATCTCTCGATGATAGATATATTAGGGTATAGATAGAGAGAATTTCTCAATAACGATTATATCAATAAATTCCTAGAAGTATATTAGTTTTTCTTGGACATTTCTATAGACCATAGTTCACCATCTAATTTCCCATTTATTTCTATATGAATTTTTGTTGGAATAGACATTATTTGATAACGTCATGCTAGTGCTTTTTTTGCAACGAACCATCGAAAATAAAATAATAAATTATTTAATTAAAAAAAAATTGACTTGTGATGATAGAGGATAATCAAGAAATAAAAATTTTTTAAATGTATCATAACGATATTTTCGATTATTCGATAATGCACATATAAGACAACGGTCTCCAATAAATATTTTAATGCTTGAAGATAACGGTTCAGCTAGATCATTTATTCATTGCTCTTGAAATAAATGTGGAAACCTCGGATTTAAATCCGAGAGTTATGTGTACTGAAGAAAAGTGAATGAGACAAATTGGCCATCCTAGAATGTGCGGATATAAAAATTAGCCTGGCAAATCCTTTCTATTAACACTTGAATTCTATTGGCTACTGCTCAACCAATAAAATTTCAGGGTGAATACAGCTTAGATTTGGACTCTTCGCCTTGAGTTATCCTCATAAAGTCCTTTTTCCTATAACTTGATTTCTATTGGTTAGTGCTTAACCAATGTGGCTTCGAGTCAAGTGGATTACAGATTCAAGTTCTCCATCCCAGAAAACCTCGAAGTATTATCTCTGTGATCGGAATATAGAGCTCTATTTGTGGACCGATTAGAGCGCAGACATAAACAGAACCGATTTTGGTTTATTTATCTTTGCAATAGGTGAGCTAGCCTTCTTGTTTCTTTATGTTTTATATCCGATTTTGTAGCTCTTGAAATTCTCTATCGAATGGTATATAATAGTTGGGGTTTCATTTGACTACGATAGGGAAAGTATTTTACGAAAGTGGGAATAGGTCGATTTTCCTATAGAAAGCCATAGGGAAAAATGAGTATTTTTGCAATAACTCGGGAATGGCTCGGCCAATCGTTCTCATCTTCTTCTCTCGGCCGAGACATTGTTAAGACTAAACTGTGTAGAAAATTTCATCGTGATTGGACTCTTCTTTCAAACGTTATCGAATAAACGGACGGCCGGACACACTGACCGATTTTAGTAGTGTACTCACTTTTTGAGTACACAAAAAAAATCGTTTGAATGTTGTTGTTCTATTCAATATTAAAATAACGTTCCATATAAGAATATTCAACATGCATTCATATTCAATAATAAAACACGACAATTTGTTTTTATCAAAAAACATTAAAAAAAAACAAAAGTTTGATGAAAAATATTTTACCAAATAGTTGATAAACATTGCATAACTCCATCAATAAGTCCTAATGAAATTTGTTCGTCTCGTCCTGGACAATACTACAATACAATTATCAAGAGATTTACCACTAATATAACGCATATAACGACCTTCAGAACTCCAATCTATAGAAAACAACAAATATTTTTTCATCTGAAGCATCGAAAATTAATCTTGAGAAAATGCTTGTATATGTGAAACTGGTAATCGTTTTACTATGTTAGAATTTCCTAACTTAAAAGACAATAGTTGACAGATAAAAGTCATTTTTATTATTAATAAAAATAAATTGTTTCTTTAAAAAAAATTGTCAAATCTAATGTTTCTTGATAAAACCGTATGAGATAGTAGTTCATGTAACTAGAACATTGGAACTTTTGATTTGTTACTGAGATGCATCATCAAATAGTTTGTTAGTATATGAATGAATAAGTTTTTATTAAATAATATAATAAACTTCTCTGATCATTAATGTGTGAAAGACGTGTCAGGAATGGGTAGATGTCTCATCGATGAAACATCAGCTTGTATGGTTGAACTGCTTGCCAAGCTAGGTATGTAACACAAAGTATGTATGTTCGAATCTAACCTTCCTCACTTTGCTTCTATAATTTAGACGAGTCTGGACACCAACATCTGACTCACAAAAGAACCGGTTTCAGACGTTATGAATGACTAGTAGTTGTATAATGTATAGCATGCAGTTAGCAATATGATCGATATGCCCAAATATATTTTTCAATTTTTAAATATATCGGACGGGTGTCATGACGGACTGTTAGGACTAGTCCGAAGACGATAGGATTGAGATACGAGACTAAATATTTTTGCGTCAAACGGGCGTCATGTCGACGTGTCTTGACTAGTCATTCTCTCAAAAAGTGATCCCACATGGCTAGTCTCTTTCAACAACTGTTAGTAGTCAGGACTAGTCGTTTTTGTAAATATGATTAGACTGTATTGAAATACTGACACCCGTCTGCGGGCTGGTCAGGACGCGGTGTACGGACTCCCAATAATATTGGACTAGTCATGTCTAGGCCGTTTTGAGAAAAAGACTAATGACTGACGGGGCGTCATGACTGATGAAACTATCTAGTCTTTTTACCCGTCTTTTGCTCTCCTGTGTTAACATATCTCTTTTCAACTTTATTAATAATGAGTCTGATTATTCTCATAAGTTATTATCGGGTAAGAAAACGTAATATAAGAAAAAGTGTGAATTTACATGATTTAGAAACATGTTTCCAT
>CAJNOL010004032.1:2725-17943 GCA_905250125.1 Rotaria sordida | reverse complement strand
GCTCATTTGAACGAACCGAACTTTTGAAACAGCTCATTTCATATGAGCTGAACTTTTAGAACAGCTCATTCGAACGAACTGAACTTTTTGTAGGGGTACCCATAGGCCCTCAAGGGCTACCCTGTAGGGGTACCCATAGGTCCTCCAGGGCTACCCTATACGGAATGCATAGGTCCTCAAGTCCTACTGTATGGCGATACCCTTGGGTTCTCAAGTCCTACTATTGGGGGTACCCTTGGGTTCTCAAGTCTTACTACTGGAAGCTACCCGAGCGGGTTCAAATTTTTTTCCCTTTATTGTGAGGGCAAGTGATGGGCATGTTTGGGCCAATCATAGGGTTATCGAGGGTGCTCTATCGATTGATGGGTATATGTAGGGGTGCCCACCCATTCCATCACTGAGAAATAGGATCCTACCATATGATTGGTCCAAAAATAGACCAATCAGATTTCAGGAGCCGTTTTTTCTCTTATTGTAAGGACAAGTGATAGGCATATTCGGACCAATCATAGAATTATCGAGGATGCTCTACCGATTGATGGGTATATGTAGGGGTCCCCACCTGTCCCATCACTGAGAAATAGAATCCTGCCATTTGATTGGTCCAAAAATAGACCAATCAGATGTCAGAAGCCGTTTTTTCTCTTATTCTAGGGACAAAACGTAGGCATGTTCGGGCCGACCATAGGGTTATCGAGGATGCTCTATCGATTGATGAGTATATGTATGGGCTCCTACCCAGTGAAACACAACGAAAATACAGCTTTGGCATTTGTCCTTGAGGACCGAAGGGTAGCCGCAATAATAGGACTTGAGGACCCAAGAGTATCCTCCAATAATAGAACTTGAGGATCCAAGGGTATCCCCCAATAATAGGACTTGAGGACATATAGGCACCGCTATAGGGTAGCCCTTGAGAACCTATGAGTACCCCTAGAAATAGTTTGAATAAACAAGTAAATTGGCAACATTAGAAACTATCTCTCAATAAAATCATATGATTTCCAGTGAAATTTAAAAAGAAAATATTATTCAATCTTAAAAGGTGAGTGTCACTAAAGCTTTTTATTTTCCTATTTGTTTATCGATTTCTTCGTCACATTAAGGCTTCCTCAGGCTCATGATCTGATCTTTCATAAATGACAAAAATGTTTTTTCAATACTTGATTTTTTCCAAAAATTTTTTTGAAGATTTCCATCATTCTCTATTCGACAAATAAGCTGTTTTCAGAAAAAAAATAGAATATCTTTTTCATTTTTTCTTCATTTATAGTTTCTTGATCATGCAATCCAAATTTCTCTGTCGATATTCATCCTATACATTCTCACACCCACACCCACACCCTAGTTAATATTCTCTTTTATTAAATATATCTTTAAAATTCATTAATCAAAATTAAATTGATTTTCAAAAATTTAAATATATAACCGCTTTTTTAATAACTCGAAAATTTAAAACAAATTTATAATTTTCAAGTAAAATTCATGCTATGATTGCAAATGAAAAGTAGCCCAATGTATCACATCTCTTTTAAGTTGTATTTTCTAGCAAGTTCTTCAACGCTGGTAACGGCATACTTCTTTTTCCATTGAATAACTGCCGTTTCATACTCAGGATGATTTTTTTCGAATAAATCAAGCTTCTCTTCTGACACTCCATGTTTCTTGTTTGGATTTTTCATAAGGGCAACTAATTCCCAAAATACTTGAACCATACTGACTTGCAGTGACCAATCGTTATCCAACAATTGCAAGCAAACAAGGCCGTCTGTGTTGACATTAATGTGGAAGATTTGTGTCATAAAGTAGATGATAGGCGGATGACTTGGATACTCATCAGGAAATATAACGTAAAGTAACCAATAGTACCCTTCATACAGCGGTTGTTGACCCTAAAATGCAAGGCAACATGGTGAACCACAGACAGAACGCTCTGAATTTCGTATTCTTGAAATGCTCTAAACAATCACGTGCTGTTATATCGTCCCAAGTAGAATATTTCTTCCACAGAGACTGTCGTCTTTTTACAGTTGGCTATAAGAATAATGCGTGGATAGTTTGAGACGATCGTATGGGCTCATACGAAAATCTTATTTTCATCTGTCTAACATTCTTCTCTTTCCAAAATGTAACAGAAAATCGGACACAGTGGTGTTGACAGATGCATTTTCATTTCTGAGCATACGCTTTTCTATCGTATGTAGTAGAATGAAAAAAAATGAAATACGGGTATCAATGACAACGTTGCGGATAACGAATTAAAGGCAGACAGAGGGGCGTTCACTATGCGTAAAATGAAGCTCCTCATCACTCATGTACATCGAACGCGGATACAAGGTGTCTCAAAATTAAAGGACCTTCCGCCACTTTCGTGTTAGAAAATAATAAAGAATTTCTCGACTAAAGAAGATTTCCTTCCTAATCTAATGCTATATCTATGGACGCAGGGTAGCAATCTATCATGTAAAACTTTTGTTTAAATTCGACCAATTATCATTAATAAATGAATGTACAAACTGTTGAATTTCAACTGTCTCATAATTATAGAACCTCTCCCCATACTGAACAAAAAAGGGTTAAATTTATGATAATTTTGTCAACTCAAATGATCTTTCTGAGAATCCATTCAAACGAAGAGATCATGAGCTGTATTTTGAAAAAAGTCAACTGATGAAGATTAGTCTAGCATTGATAGAACAGTTAAATTTCAAAACAATCACTATGTTGTTCGAGAAAGGTAAGTCTTCGCTTCTGCAGTGTAAAAAATGTCAAATGTAATGTATGCCATTGGATAGAGAATGAAAAGCTACATAGACTAGATATGTTTTGACAGAGCTGGTGGTAGTTTAGAAAAAAACGTTTGAAATATGTTTTTCACAAGATTACGTGCAAAAACGACCGCCTTCGTGAGAAAAGCGTCTGAATTCACATAAAAAAGCACAGAATATTTTTCCAACGACATCTGCAGAAATGGCATGAAATTCTTCACAGGACAGGCTAGTTTTAACACTTCTCACTTTGATTCCAAAAATTTCGAAACATGGGATTACAGAGAAGACGAAACAATACTCAATTCCGCTGGGAAAAGAAGGTATGCTGGTGGCATTGAAAACAGAGTTCTTCAGATTTTTTAAAACCAACTTCTAAAAAGAAAAAAAAATAGTCTTTCTTCTGCAGAATTTCATGCCATTTCTGCAGATGTCGTTGGAAGAATATTCTGTGCTTTTTTTATGTGAATGCAGACACTTTTCTTACGAAGGCAGTCGTTTTTGCACGTAAATATCTAGTCTATGCAGCTTTTTATTCTCTATCAAATGGTACACTTTACATTTTACTTTTTAATACTGAACAAGCGAAGACGTACTTTTCTCGAACAACATAGTGATTGTTTTGAAATTTGATTGTTCTATTAATGCTAGATTAATCTTCACCAATTGATTTTTTTTCAGAATACAGCTCAAGATCTCTTCTTTTGAATGGATTCTCAGAAAGATCATTTGGGTTGACAAAGTTATCATAAATTTAACCCTTTTTTGTTCAGTATGGGGAGGAGTTCTATAATTATGAGACAGTTGAAATTCAACAGTTTGCACTTTCATTCATTAATGATAATTGGTCGAATTTAAACAAAAGTTTCACATGATAGACTGCTACTGTACATCCATAGATATAGTATTATATTAGGAAGGAAACATTATTCTGTCGAGAAAGTCTTTATTGTTTTGGAACTCGAAAGGTATGCTATAATATTGAGACGCTCTGTACATGGAGAGAACATTGAAAGTGGGAATACATAGTAATACGTAGAACAAGAGGCCGAACAATTTGAAATCTGTAATGCACCAATGAACATATCAATGATTCTAATTTAGGATAGTTCTAATTTCCAGATTAGGAACGAGAGAAAAGCTGGTCGGTTCAGAAAAAAAACAATTCTTTATCTTTTGAAACGGTTGGAAATGTCAAACGGCAAAAGCTGCACGCAAATGCTTCGTATAGCAGCGACCTTTCACAAATTCATCACGTGGCACCGTTGGAGAGGGGTCTTCCGATGAGTTTGTAAATACATAACTGAACGGCACGCTCCTCCCTCCTTACGGAATTTCTTGAGGATGGATAAGTGAAAAATTCTGGACCACTTCCTTGACATAGATCATTTACAGTAGAATGAAATTTGTGCAAGACTCAACCGCACGATGATTCTTTCATGGAGGCATAGGGGATCAGAGTATCTGTGCAAAACTTTTTGGACTAGAAAATTGATGGAAATTGATTTCAATTTCCATTTGACATCGATTTGAATAGTATAATTTAAACAACAATGAAAGCAAGCCACGAAAAAGATTTTTCGACCAAAAGGCTTTACATGTTGGAAGGTCAATATGATTAAACTTACGTATTCTGCTTCTACGAGAAGTGATTAGGTCGAATTCCGGTTCCATTTCTGAGAAAACAAAATTGAAATTCAAAGCGAAGATTAAAAACCCACTTTTTTGCTAGTCCCAATCTTCTAATAGTCGTCAAAAATCAACCGAGCCATATATTGGAAAATGGCACAAAACAGTTTTTTCCCAATATCTCGAATATACAGGAAAAGACATGCAAAGAATGTCAAAGAAAATTTTGTAACAGGTGTATTTTTTAACTTGGATAATCCTGAAAGTCAACTTTTCTGCACGCTTAATGAAAAAGATCTTGGTCGAGATATGCTTACTAAATAGAGGATTCTTCACACTACTTCTGTCGGTGAAAAACAGAAAGTCGAAAATTGAAAAAATTTTGGTCGAAAAACGGAGACCATGCCCTTAAAATAAAACATCAAACTTTTGACGGTGACAGGCTTTCTGCTACATCCCATTCGATGATAATAATCAACGAATCAGTAGTAGTGCCTGACATATCTGACTCTTACTTTGAGCGTTACTTTCCAAAACACGTAGTCTTTCTGATCATTGTCAACTCTACGAACGTAGACACCGATCAAATCTGTCAGTTTATTTCTTTTGTGAGCAAGCTCATTTGCTTCGTATTCAAGACGTTTCTCGCGGCCCAATGTCTGAACAGCTTTGGTAGTGACTGCTAGTTGAAATCGAATACGTACGGCAGGATCTAATAATTCTCGGGGAAATTTTCGTTGTGGAGCGTCACTGCGTCTTCCTATTCCAATTCTAACTTGTTCCGGCTTTTCACGAGCTTCTAGCCATAAAACGGCTTCTTGCTCAAATATTGCCTCGAGTTCAAGAAGTTTTACCGTTGCATTTCGATAAATAACGCCTCCCGAACTTTCACAAAGAACACGCAAATGATTAATTATCTTATTGGTGTCAACATGCATCATTCCAGCTTGAGTTTCTCGAAAGGAAATAAGATCAATGGTAACATTTGCTCGTTGAATACGACGTTTCAAATGCTGTAAACCTAGCGCTGAGCGATTGTTGATACCATCAGTGATGCACAGCATCAATTTATTGCATTTTCCTTTATTCCCGTAGTTAAAATCGTAGGTTTCTATTTGTTTCAATCCGTCTTCGATAGCACCATAGATGTTTGTCAAATTTTGTATGTCAGGTGGTATTTTGCGCACGGCCTCTTCGAATTTATGTGCACTCTGCGTAATTGGACAATGAATTTGCGTAATTTTACCAAATAACATTAGTCCAATAGCATTCGGGCGTGGATGCTTATGTAAATTTCGACTGAGTTTTATTAGCATCTTTTTACTGATATCAAGTAGACGCACCGGTTCGAGGTTCTCTTCGACTCTTCGCTCGAGCTTTGAAGCACTGATGTCTAATATAACAAGTGTGATTTGCTCCACTGGTGGTGCAAAATTTCTTGGTTCAAATGTAAAGTGCAGCTGGGGTCGTAATGACGGTGGTAATTTAGGATCGAGTCGTTCCGGATCACAATAAAAGATATTCGATAAGCGAACAGTTATATCGGTTTTGAGGTGTCCATTGCTTGGTAAGAAGCATGTCAACTCATAGTCGACATTTCCGTCGTCCAAGGATACTTGTTTGAATGAGAGACATATGCACACTTGTCTACTACGTAATAATAAGAGTCGGTCCTGTAAAATATGAGTGCCATGTTGAATTACGTTCTCAATCGAATTTTGAGTTAGCATCGAAAACTGTTGGAAATCAGATGTCGTCACTGTTGATGGAAATGCTGGCTGCTCCTGTGCAAGGCGGGATAATTCTGTTGAATATGTTTCAGGCCAACTGTCAATTGTATACGAATCAATTTTACATTGAAGTTGAACATTATTCTTGGCAACTGTCCTTAAGAATTGAATAAGCGAAAAAATGTCTACGAGCCTCTTGCTCTTCAACTGCTTACATTCTTTACTCTCGTATATAAGATCCTCATTATAATTAGAATCCAATACAATTACTGGGTCATTGAAGTAGCGTACTACTTCGTTTTCATTAGAATATGTGAGACGATATGTCGTAAATACGTCTTGAGTAATCTTGATACCACCACAGTCCACGAATAATTTACTTATTAAATATGGTGTGCAAGTTCCCAATAAATACTCCGGAACGAACTTGGAATAGAGTTCAGATAGAAGTTGAAGCAAACAGTCGGCTAGAAGCGTTTTCTCGTACGAAAATATTCTACCTTCTAGTAAATGCTTGAGGGTGGGTGTGGGTGTAGGTGTAGGTGTGGATATTCTCTTGATTCACACCCATCCCACTCACACCCCACTTACACCCACACCCCACCCACACCCACCCACACCCACACACCCACACCCACCCACACCCACACCCTATAGGACGAGTAGTTAATTATCGATCGATGGAAACTTTAATCGAAGATGATAACATAAGTACCATAGAAGATATAGAACCTTATATTGCAAGTCATTCTGCAATACACCAACATGAATTAACATATAAACATAAGATTAATTGGGAAGATTGGGAAATCATCTCAAAGGACTCTAATTCTTATCGATTACGTGTACGCGAATCACTTCATATTCTGGCAATCCAACCAGAATTAAACAAAACTGTCTCATCTGTTCCTCTGATAATTCATCCTGAAGGACTGGGCAGAAGAAAACCAAAAGTTAAAATTAAATTAAATAATGATTAATATCACATGCCGGGGGAGGGACACGCTAGTGTATATCGATATACACTAGATTATTCTATTTACTAGTACTTATGAATCATTGGATGAGTCATTCTAAAAAATTTTTTTACTATATATATGTATAACATTGTTAAAAAGTTTTTATATTGTCTTGATAATGTCGAGTGAATCGACGAAACGTCGACAATTTTTTCATTTAAATTAAAAAATAAATAAATAAAGATGAAACTTAAAGCTGCTGTAATAATTATAATGTTCATAAACAAATTTTTGCCCATTACTAAAATCAATTATATCAGATTTCATCCGTTTGAGCTGAAATTTTTACTGTGGGTAGACGGACACAATCGGGGTGGGCGGTTTTTTTTTTTTCAAAAATTCCAAATACTTCAGGCTGGAGAACCAAAATACTGAGCACCTTGCAAAATCTCTAGGTTTTTTGGATCCTAAAAATTTTGCGAAGCCTGCCAAACTTGATTGGTAGAAGGTATCCAAAAAAAAAAAAAACGCCCAACCCAAATCACTTGAAGTCTCACCAAAACAATTTTCAGCCCGATCGGACTTGAAATGGCGGAGAAAAAGGGGGAAAACTTCTTTTTTTTGCTGAAAAAACTG
This sequence comes from Rotaria sordida, assembly GCA_905250125.1. Classification (NCBI taxonomy): domain Eukaryota; kingdom Metazoa; phylum Rotifera; class Eurotatoria; order Philodinida; family Philodinidae; genus Rotaria; species Rotaria sordida. Next base: position 10,221 of record CAJNOL010004032.1, on the reverse strand, counting down.
ATTTGGAGAAAAACACAAAGAAATTTGTGTTTTTTGGTTTTTTCAGCATATTTTGTGATTTTTTTCAAATTTTTTATATTTAAGATGTGGTTTTTCAGTTCTCAAAGTGTACTCAATGGATAGAGGGCATTTAAATCTATATACTAATCACAAAAAATGAAAAATCTGAAAATTTTGAGTCGGGAAAGGGGGGGGGGTCCCCTTAACAAGCATAACGACATTGAATAAAAAAACTAAAAATTCTGTCCGTTACGGAATTTTAACGGTTACGAAATTTCATCTTTTTCTGACGTTCTATAGGGAAGGTTTTAGGGCTATTAGATTTTCAATTGTCATAATAAAATTTCATCTTCTTCCTGATACGCAAGTAGTACTAAGAGAGTTTTATCGTTTAAGTAATTAAGTTTTATTCTTACAACAGAATCACATTAGAACTGCTGTCCACTTTTCTGACAACAATGAAATTTAGCAAAGTGTCAAATCATACTTTTTTGATGAAATTAGTCAATAAATCTCTCTTTTAGATATATAATGGGAGAAAAAAGGGGTTTATATCACTCGTCTAAAGCACATCTCATAGCTTGCAGCATGTTTGATAATCTGTTGAAAGCATACTTTCGATTGTAGAAATGCTTTTCTTTATTTTTCGGTAATTAAACCTTCCTCATAGATGGTTGACCGATGGCCGTTTTTGCCGTAATATCTTGTGCCACTTGATAAGAATTTCTTTCAGCAACATCGAAATTACTAGCTAATCATGGTCGCTATACACACTCTGAAAGTAGTGAATAGCAATGTGAACAAAATTTATTGAGAAAAAAAAAGAATTTACATCTTCTTTTTTACAAGATAAATACCTGTCATCACATTTTTAATATTAGGATGTGAAGGTGGAAGTGATTTTTGACACATTGCAAGTGCCTTTTCTAGAAATGAAAGCGCCTTTGAGTAGTCACCCATGTTGTCATACACTTGACTGATGTTGTTATACAAAGTAGCCAACTCGGGATGATTCGTAGGCATAGTATTTTCTTTGATTTTAAGCGCTTTGTCGTAGAATTCAAGTGCTTTCGAATGGTCACCCATATTATTATACACTAGGCCCATGTTGTTATATGAAGTAACTAAATTCGGATGATTTGGAGACAGTATGTTCTCTTTTATTTTAAGTGCTTTGTCGTAGAATTCAAGTGCTTTGGAGTAATTGCCCATATTGGAATACACCAAACCGATGTTGTTGTAGGAAATAGCCAAGTCGGGATGATCCGAAGGCAAAACGTTTTCCTTTATTTCTAGTGCTTTTCCATAAAATTCAAGTGCTTTTGAATAGTTGTCCGTGTTGTTATACACTAGACCCATGTTATTATAGGAAGTAGCCAATAAGGGATGATTCGGCGGCAGAGCTTTTCCCCAGATATTGCATGCTTTGTCGTGAAATTCAAGTGCTTTCGAATAGTCACCCATATTCGTATACATTAGACCAATGTTGTTGTACAAAGTAGCCAACTCTGGATGATTCGGAGTCAGAATTTTTTCATTTATATTGAGTGCTTTGTAGTAGAATTCAAGTGCTTTAGAGTAGTTACCCATGCTGCTATACACTAGACCAATGTTTGTTTTGATAGTAACGAAATTGGGATGATTCGATGGGAGAGCCTTTTCTTTTATTTCAAGTGCTTTTTCGAAAAAGTCAAGTGCTTTCGAGTAGTCACAATTCTTATAATGCACTAGACCGATGTTGTTGTAAGAACTAGCCAAATCCGGGTGATTCGCAGGAAGAGCTTTCTCAATGATTGTACGTGCTTTTTCAAAGGAATAAAGTGCTTTTACATAGTCACCCATTTCGGTATGCACTCCGGCAATGTTGTTGTAGGAAGTAGCCAAATCAAGATGACTTGGAGGCAGAGCTTTTTCTCTTATTTTAAGTGCTTTGTCGTAAAATTCAAGTGCTTTCGAGTAACTCCCCATGTTGTAATATACTGAACCGATGTTGCTGTAGGTAGGAGCTAATGAAGCATCATCTTCCGAGAGTGTTTTTAGCTCAATTTTGAGGGATTTTTCGTAAAATACTGCTGCCTCTTTGTATTTTCCTTGGTCCCGTTTCACCCATCCAAGTTGGTGATAGAAATATGCTCTATTACTGTCATCGGTTTCCTGCTCTAGTAGTGCGTTATATAATTCTTCGGCCTTGTTGAATTGACCAATTCTTATCAACAATTTACCCAATCGTATACAACCTGTCGGACCTGAAACTTCTTGTCGTATAAGTTCTGTCAGTTGACGAAGTTGTTTGTCATCGTCTGATGTAAGTTTAAGGTCTACTTCATACAGTCGGACATTGTTGGCAATTTTTCGGACTTCTGCAATTCGAAAAACAGTGTGCATGGAAAACAGTATTTCATCTTCTGTGTTGAAGTAACTTTCCTCCTGGATAGATGCAAATGGAGTCGATGAGACGTTGGGATCTATGAACATTTGAAAAAGAATACCCACCATATCAGGCTCTCCTACGGCAGCTTCGGCGAAACTGAGCGAAACATTTCGATTTGTGCTGGTAGATAAAAAGTTATTAAAGGATATAAGTCCACCATTGTTTTTCTTGAGCTTATTGAGGTCGGCTGTCGATAACGCCTGCCCACGGTAAAGAGTAAAGGTCTTTCCATTATAAAGACTGATCTGTTTCTTGTATAAACTTTCAATTTGCCGATGAATATCAGAAAGAAAAAAACCCATTCGTATAATGATATCACCGTCGAGTGTTCGTAATGCCAAATTGAGCATCTGATACACGAAATACTCACGACTATACCACCAAATTGATGATTGTGGACAATAATCACGTTCGAACTCAGCGATGTCGTTCAATTTAGGGGTATTGTTGATGTATTCGTTACGCCAAAATTGAATAAACTTTGTGATGGCCTGTTGATCATGTTTCATATCAAGGAGAATTTCCTTGAATATTTGCGAATACATGAATGAGGGCTCCAGTTGATCGAGACTTTCGCTATAACCTCCTTCATTCGCACTAATAATACTGATCGACATATTATCTTGATTGCATTGCTTGACAGCCATTTGTAATGCTTCGCAGATGGACTTGATTGATGTATAGACACCTTTAATTTTTGCCCAATTTCTTACCCATGCTTCATGTTGTTGCTTGTTGCTGCAAATGATGTAAATACTATCAAGATCAGGAATATCATGGATGAGATGCACCATTGATTGGCCCATAGTACTCGTTACAATAAGGAACACCTTTTTGTCAATTGTATTAGTAAGGAAGTCTATACATTCATCGCGCCGGGTGAAAGTATGAACGTCATTGGCTACGATTTGCAGTTGCACAAGTGTATTTCGACAATCTTCATTGGCTAGGTCAATGTTTCCATCCAACCAGACGATCAAATAATTTTCTGCCATGTGGCGTCTTCCTCCCACAGTAATCGATGAGCTGTTGTATTAGTGATGGCACCCAGTCTTGATTTAGAAATGTTTCGTTTGGATTTTGGTCCACTGAAATTGAGTATGAACTGTAGTTTGATCGTTTACTGAGAATAGTGAATAATAGATTGCTGTTTGAACGATGATCACTGTTTATATTTATTCAATGGCTGCCTTCTGTTGCGTTCCTCGATTTTTCAACGTCGTCAAATGTGAATGCTTTTCTTTCGTTGACACGTACCAATAAACTTCACTAACTTTAATTAAAAATATGATTTCTACAACAACAGAAAGCGAAAGACTTAAATAATGTTATTCATTTTATGGCTTTTCGTCTTCGTAGTAGGTTATGGCTGTGAGTGCGGGGGCATGCGCATTGGCTGTGAGTACGGGGGCATGCGCATTGGCTGTGAGTGCGGGGGCATGCGCATTGGCTGTAAGTGCGGGGGCATGCGCATTGGCTGTGAGTGCCGGGGCATGCGCATTGGCTGTGAGTGGGAGCGGGGCTGTCGGTGTAGCTGTTGGTATATCTATGGGTGAGCGCGTGGGTCGGTGTCACTAGGCGTGCTCCTTATCTTTGAGCCATAGCCACGCTAATACTCATACTCACACTCAAGCTCACACTAATAAGCACATCCACATGGAAACCCTCATTCCACACCCTCCAAAAACAGGCAGTGTTTTTCCAAAAAAGTTGATGGAATTTAACTAGGGATGTACCGAGACCGAGAGCTCGGTCTCGGTGCGTCTCGGTCTCGGCTCAGTCTCGGTCTCGGTCCGTCTCGGTCTCGGTCAGTCTCGGTCTCGGTCAGTCTCGGTCTCGGTCCGTCTCGGTCTAGGTCCGTCTCGGTCTCGGTCTGTCTCGGTCTCGGTCTCGGTCTCGGCCAGTCTCGGTCTCAGTCTGGGCTTGTCTCGATCTCGGTGTGTTTCGGTCTCGATATCATTGAGTTTCGTTATGTGACGTAGTGACACAAGTTTTCTTTACTTGGATGAACATTTTTCTCTGAGGATACCCTATGAGACTTAAGGGAAGCTTCATTAAGAAATGTTCCTCTCGGCTCTATCTAACACTTTGCATAAACCAACAGTCCGATCAAGTCCAGGAATGTCCGAGAGCCGATCAAAATTTATGTGTTTTTTAGCTTTTCAGCTAGACTGATGTAGGGATATACCGAGACTGAAGACTCCCTGACAAAGATGGAAACTTTTCTCTAAGAACTTCCAGAACTTTAGGAGATCTTTATCTAGAGTTGCTCAACTTGACTTAATTTATATATACATACGAATGCACAGACTAATTATGAGAGTAAAATGCCAAGTCTTGGCCAGTCTCGGTCAAACAGTTGAAAAAAACAAAATTTTGACCAAGGTTGGCCGAGACTCGACCTTTTACTATTGTAACCGAACTGTCCAGTTGTATGCACATATAAATTAAGTCAAACTGAGCACCTATAAATAAAAATCTTGTAGTCTTGAGGATTTCTCTTAGAGAAAAATTGCCTTCTTTGTTAGTGTATCTTCAGTCTCGGTACATCCATATCTACATATCGCTCTTTAGTAAAGGCAAGTGTGATATCAGCTTTATTCGTAACGTCTAGAATTCGATGTGAATCTCACAAAGATTTAATTATTCTTCTTCGTATACAGCATAGGTGGGCAAAATTGTTTTTAAGAAGATTACCGTACCTCGAATGGCAATTTTTTGTAAGTTGAAGCACTGTCTTAACTCTAAGTTATGAAACCTTCCACATCTAGGGTCAGGCAGTATAGAAGTCATATATAAGATTTGGTATAAAAGAGAAAGATTTTATTTTTAGAATTTATTATCTAAATACCTTTGCTCAAAAGAATATGAAAGGAAGAAGTATTCATAAAAAACAGCATAAGTAATGTCTCTTTCAACCATTTATTCGGTATACATTCTCTTTTTTAAATTTAGTATAATGATCCACATATTGATCGATCTTCTTGCTTTAGAATCATCCTTACATTATCTTTCATAATGGAACGATATCTATCGATAATAAATGTATGCTTCTTCGGTCCATTTTTTTCTTTTTTCTTTTGTTATCATTCTTCTCCTCATTCTTTTAAAACGAAAAAAAGCATTATGTAATGTGGTTCTCTGCCTCTTATTCCGTCTCATGTTTTTTTTATAGCTATTATGAAAGTACTACTGAGAAAAGAAGAGTAAAGATGTCATTGATGTGCGACGTTACATTATAAAAGAAGAGAGGTTTCCTATTTTCTGAGAGACATCTTCTAACATAGCAATGCTGAAGGCAGATGGTCGATCGTACTATTGAAAACTAAACCAATACAATACTATTGTGAGTGAGTGATGAGCATCTAACAGCTACAAGCAGTAGGTGAAAGTCGCTGCATAATGTAATCCTTCCATTATCATTATTATTTTTAACTAAAAACAATAATCAGCCATTTAAGTATGAATAATACTTTTTTTCCAAAGGAAGTCTATAAAGTGGAGACCAATTCAAGATATATTATTGTTTCGATAGAGGCTAGACAAAATGAAGTAGAATAGGAAGATTATTCAGAACCTTTAAGAATGGTTCTTTGTGTGTCAAGATACCATAACCATGATAAAAACTAACTTCTGATTACTGTATATAATAGCACAACACGCGTACACTTCGATATATTAAGTTTTTCCATCAAAAACCAATTTTTGAAATTCCCTCACTAATAAGGTTATAAGGTGAAGATCAAAATTTAACGAGACCATGAAATGTACTGTGATTGAAATTTCATCGATACAGATAAAGATTTCTCGTTTTCAAAAACCGCCAAGACTCTGCAAGACGTTTGTTACTAATTGATCACCTTACTTTCATCTAGCTGTGCGTACTAGGGGCAGCTCGATCATGAAAGAAAAAGAACAAATTAAAGTGCATTCCACTCGAAAACTTCAAAAATTTTCATCGAATCTAAATAAGGTGTAGTCTTTTCCTTTCGTGATCCGCCTGTTCCTATGTATACAAAGCTAGATGAAAGCAAACGAATCAATTAGCAAGAAACGTCTTGTGGAATCTTGGACATATTTGAAAATGAAAAATTCTCATCTATATCAATGAATATTTACTCTCGGTACATTTCTAATCAGAACCATAACCGAGACCGAGAGTCTCGTCCGAGACTACCGAGACCGAGCCTGAACGAGACCGAGACTAGCCGAGACCGAGGCTGACCGAGACCGAGACTGACCGAGACCGAGACTAACCGAGACCGAGACGGCTCGGACCGAGAGTCTCGGTTCAGTCTCGGTCTCGGTACATCCCTAAATTTAACTCTTGTGAAATGGGCGAATTTTTCATGTAACAACTTTTATTCTGCTGTTTTGCTTTAGCTGCATAGAGATACTTTTTGGTCAGTATAGTATCTGTTTAACTTGGCACAAAATCACATTATGTATTCGCTCGCTCAGTGATAAGAATGTTAGGAATTTTTTGTCTTCGCTATAAATGCGAGGAAATAAAATAAAAGTTATTTAGAATAATATTGTCCAGAACTTCTCCAAAGTGTGTTCTTATCTTTGGAATACTTTAGATTGTCTGTTTAGGCGTTTTCTGTTATTAGATTTGTATATACCACGAGAAGTATGATCGATTTGTTAGCCAGAGTAGTGTACACAGAAAACTTAAAGCACTGCGTAACTAAACATATGCGTTGGACAAAATCTAAACGACATTACTGTAAATAACTGTTATTGTATTGTTTCACATTCATAGTGTAGACTAAGCATCATAAATAGTCTTATCTCTGCCAGACGCCGCGGAAGCGGGGGGGGGGGGTGTGGGAGAGTGTACACTCCTCCGAAATAATTGAAAATTTTCAATTTTTTCCAGTGACAAGAGTAGATTTTCTGTATGTTTTGGGCTTATTTTGCGAAATTTTATTGCGAATACTCCTTTACACCCCCTAAAATTCGTTACATTCCCCCTCCCCAGTGTCCGACACGGGTCACTTTTTGTGACCCGACTCGATCCGACCCGAGCATGACTTGACCCGACCCGAGCATGCCCTGACTC
>CAJNOL010004031.1:1199-17946 GCA_905250125.1 Rotaria sordida | reverse complement strand
GTCTCCTTGGGATTTTTTGGATTCGACAATATGTTTCAGTTTGGTAGGTAGATGCTTTGTAGCTGTCGAAAAAGACTATCGAACCATATAAAAACTAGTCTGGCTACTCATCAGATTAGTAGATAAGTTAAGGAGATCTGCTTATAATCACTAGTCGTACAATTTGCCTGTAACAGCCATTGATTGTTCAATAGATCAGTGCGCAACAGCAACTAGTGCTCTTGCGCTAAATCTACAAGGGATCAGTTTCGAACAGCTTGTCTGACAGTTAGATGTATACCGAAATCAAATAAGTTGAGGACCTAATATTATCAGTTGTGGACTTCCTCCTTTGACTACTAGTGTCTACTAAAAATTATAGCGCAAACAGCTGCAGGGTTCCTAACTGAAGAATGTAGAGAGCGATCAATATCGAATTTTAGCCGTTATATCAAGATCGGATACGTCACTGTGAGTTGGAAGCGCGGATTCAACGGGACATTTTTGAATGATTTTTCGAAGGTTTCTTGGTCGAGCGTGCGTATGTCGAGACAATAGATCTTTCGGCTCAGTTTGATCTCAATCGACTGAATACGAGCTGATGTCTGATAATCTCATTGAGAAGAGCAGATGGTGCCTGAAACGTGCCTCATTTTTTTTATCGGTGTCTATCAAATTTGGCGTGATTCGATGAAAATAAGAATATTGTCAAGCGATTCAATGTGATTTTATTTTACAATTTTGTTCATCGTTTGGCACGAGAAAACGCAATTTTCGGTCAATTCAGTTTGTGTGAGCCAACCGATCCAAGAATAAAATAGAGGGAAGAAACATGAATTACATAATCGAGGACATTGGATAGATCATGTGACTTTCTCAAGAATTGCTGAGAAAAAATTCAGAGATTCATGTAAAATATGCACTTTCGTCACACAATTATATTACTAATCCAAGATTGAATAACGGCAAAACTCGATCTCGATAGCCTATAGTTGTCTAAAGATCTTCTGGAGTGATCACCATGTACAATTTTGATGTCAAAATGGTTGACTAGAATTTGCGAGTCTTTGATTTCTCACTTATGTTAATCTAGAAATTGCAGTTGGATATGGGAAATGTTTGAATACTTTTCAAGCTGTCGCATCATCTCACAAGCGATGCTTTCTCCCTGGTCACCACGAGTAGCTACCAACACATAGAGGCCTTGCGGTTGAATACGACGCATTTGAGAGATCATGTTACGAGCAGTTGTAACCATGTTTTTGTTCAATGATATACATGGCATTTGAAAAATGTAGATAGCGGCTGACGACACATGACTATGTTGTTTGGCCACTTTGTCCAAGTGAGCTTCCAAAGAATTGGTGTTACCATTAATGAAAGCCGCTGGAATGCAGAAGAAAATGGGACTATCACAATGGACGGGACGCCGAAGGCATACGATATTCTCTGTGCCAGTGTAGAACAAGCTGTTGAAAGGCTCGATTTCATTTTTACTGACGTGGTCAACGAGCGGTCTGAGTTCGGCAACACTTGAAGCCATATTGGTTTGCTTATTTGCGGTAAGCTTCTTGTACACATAATCTGCAATCGCTTGTATTGAAATTCCCTTAAGAAGATCGGCCAGAGGGATGAAAATGCTCGTTTCTTGGCCTAACCAGTTGTACAATGATAAGGCAGCTAGCGAATCTATGCCCAAACTAACCAGTGAACGATCCACAGAGATGTCATCAACACTTCTCGCAGTCAGAAGTCGAGCAACGGTCATCTGTATTCGCTCAACAATGATTTCTAAGGACAGGTCGATAGAACTGACTGTACTAGGATGGCACGACGAAAATGCCGATGTTGCTGAATCGTTCATGGAGGTGCATTGCCGCATGACAATTTTGCGTAGTTGATGTGTGGCTAGTTTTGAGTAATTTTCGTATAAATTTTGCCAATTAGCAGCAAAGATTATCGGGCACGGACAATTATTCTGATCGGCATAGAATCGTTCGATGAGTTCAAAAACAGCCACTGTTGGTACTGTTTCAAAGCCTGTTGTGTGTTGTAAACTTGTTAACATGTCACGTTGTCGATGAAACATGCCGGCGCCGCTTACTGCTGGTAAACTAATCGAGAGAGCGGGCAGATAAAGTTGTTTGACACGATAGTGAGCAAGAATGTCTAGAAATTGATTGCCAGCATTGTAGCCGCTCGATCCCAAGTCGATCAAGTGATTGCGAATCGATGAAAAGAGTAGAAAGAAGTGGAGTGGCGTACCAGCTAATTGCGACGCACGGTGAAGATTCCAAGCACCGTGAGCTTTTGGTGTCTGGACGCGTGTGAGATTTTCTTCGGTCAGTTTCATCAAAGTGCGATCTTCTTCAACCGCGGCACAATGAATTATGCCTCGGATAGGGTAGGGCGTCTGATCAAGTTTTTCGATCAGATCTCGTACATGCTCGAACTTAGTGACGTCTGCTTGAACCACGCCGAGATGAGCGTCGTGTTTCTTCGCCACTCGTTGTAGTTGTAACCATTCTTTATATTCCGGATTGTCCGGCTGTTCGAGTTGATGCAGTGTTCGTCGAGTCATGAGCATCAAGCGTTTGACGCCCCGTTCTTCTACCATCCAACGGGACATTGTAAGGCCAAGGCCACCGCAGCCGCCGGAAATCAGAATCGTGCCTCGATGACATACGTCAGACGGAAACATCGTACTTCTTTCTACAAGACAAGATTTAATGATAGATTCATTTTGTACAAGAAAATAAGCTATATTACCTTCGGTCAAGGGTGTCAATTGCTGATCATTCAAACACAAGGGTTGGTGAGAGCTAGTGAGACGAAGGACACATTTGCCAATGACCTGACCACTATTGCATTGTTTGAAGATTTCAACAACTTTTGTCGGCTCGTAGACATTGGTCGGTTGGATTGGTTTGAAAACACCTTTGATAATCAGTTGTACAAGTTCTTCGATTAGTCCGCCATAGATATCCAATTGATGAACAAAGAGCGAGCTAACATCAATAACATGAAAACTACAATCATTTCGTAGATCGAACATCGACAAATGATTTTTGTCAAATACATCTCGTTTTCCCCACTCGACAAAATGACCTTGAGTGGAGAGTAATTTGATTGATTCCTGAAGAAGAGGACCAGACAGCGAGTTGACGATGACATCAACTCCATCAGGGAGTAGAGCGCGTACGCCATGTACAAAGGAGAGATCTCGGCTATTGAACACGTGTTCAATACCGTATTGCTCACGAAGAAAGCGTCGTTTTTCATCACTGCCAGCAGTGGCCAGAACACGAGCACCAACCGATTGACAATATTGAATGCAAGCTTGACCAGCGCCTCCGGTAGCCGCATGTACAAGCACAGTTTGACCAGGTCGTAAATTAGCGCGATATTTCAGCGAATATAGCACCGTCAAACAAGCATTCGGCATCGCAGCCAATTGTTCGTCAGTGAAATTATGGCATTCGTCTGGGATGCGCACAAGCTCTCGAACATCGACAAGAACGTGCGAATGAAACATACCGCGAAGCGACATCCCTAAGACGCGGTCTCCCGATTTGCACTTGGAATTCGAAGGAGAACGGAGGACAGTGCCGACAAAATCCATGCCCGGCTCTGTGTCCCGATCAACTAATGGCTGCTCTTTGTTGAATATCGCGAATGGACGTGTGTGTGGGTAGAGGCCACGCGCTTTAAGAACATCTCGAAAGTTGAGACCAACACAGTGGACACGAACTTCGACCTCATTGGCGAGCAGTTCCTCCTTCACTTTGTCGCGCACCCACATTAGATCGTCGAGAAAACGGGACGAAGCGACCTGAAGACGAAACGGCTGTTGATCGGCATCTCGGTGAGGAATGATTGATATTGGTTCCGACTTTGATTTGTCCTTAATGTTTTGTTGCTCTTGCAGCATTTCGTAATGCCATTCATCACGTTTAATGCTACCATCATGTTCATCTTGTCGAAGAACAATCTCATCGAGATCATCTGCGTATTGAGACTCCACAAGGTGCTGAGCAAGAGCACGAACTAGAGACGATACTTCTATTGGTGATACTGATGCCTGTAAATCGATGAGTTTCAATCGGTGTTGCTCATATTCGATTGCGAGACTGCGTACAAGACCAACGAGCGACGCCACGATCAAATTCAAGTCTTTACCAGCACCGGGCTGGGCATTTCGTGTGACAACAAACACAAATGGAGAGTTGCGAGGTTGTGCCCGTTGTATTGTTTGAAGAATACGAACAAGTGTACCACAAAGATGTTTCTCGTATTGTGTAAATGCTATTTCGCTATTGTCATTGACCAATACCTGATTCAGAGAGCACCCGAAGACGATGTGCACTTGTTCGTACATTTCCATCATCTGTTCGATTTTAAAACAAATATGCTCGTGGTTCGAACTGAATGGATAAACCAGTGTGATATTTGAAGATGGTAAAAGAGGTAAAAGAGCATCACCAATGTTAGGTGTGTTGTCGTCAACAAAGAGGAGCCATGCTTGTCGTTGTCGCTCTTCAAGAGTCTGTAGAATCTTGCAAGAAATTGACTTTTGCGCAACGATGATCGAGTTACCGAATGGGCTAGGCGCACATTGAACAGTCTCAAACCCACCTGTTTCTCGTATAGCCATTATCCATTGTTGAACGTTGAGTAGTGCACGAGGACCATCGGTTGATGACCACCATTGATCGACTAGACCAAAGACAAGATCGAAGTACAGTGGAGCATGAGTCAATTCGAGCAACAGAAGAAGGCCATTGGGAACAAGTAGACGGCGAATGGTGACGAGCGAGTAAAGTAGATTCTGGCTGCCTTGCAGCTTGTTCGCGGCAAATACAAGATCATATGATTCGACGCTGAGTTTTTCGTTGTGTTCACCATTGGAAAAGTCGACCGTGTCATGGTAAGTGATTTGCAGCCGATTTTGATCTGCCAAATGCATTCTAAATGTTTGTTCAGCTTGGGTGAGTAGAGATGAATTCGAGTCTGTGTAATGTAGATCGATTAGCAGACCTGTTTCACAACATAAGTTGAGTAAGAGGTGAAGAACAGGTAGAACATTGGAACAACTGCCATCGCCCAACCACAATATACGCAATTTGCGTCCGATCAGAGGACTGGTGTGTTTCTGTCGAAGACACAAATTAAGGACATTAAAAATGAGATATGTCTGACGGGCAGAGATGAGCGACTGCACTTGTTGTAATGCTTGTTCGGTCTGTTCATTTCCCAACAACACGTCGAGTCCATCTTGCTCTCCAGTGAGAACATGTTTAAGGCGCTGACCACAAGCAGCAAGAACAGTAAACATGGGTTTGAGACGCGGAAAGCGGTCGAATAATTGTATTAGATAGATTTGTGTTGAATGAAACGTAACTTTCGTTTTCAAGTGAGAGTCGAGACAGCGGATTGCGGCTAATAGTGATTGTTGTTGTCTTGGTACTGAATCGAGCTTCAGGTCTTGAAGTACAAGTTGAGCATAATATGTGGCCAATTCGTTCAAAGGTTCGATTGATTCAATCAGATCTTGATCACTCGTAAAATCAATATCGTTCCTAATAATTTCCTCAGGCGATGGAAGAAGGTCGACTGCACTAGTCACTATAGGCTTGTCAGTCCATATTGTTTTAAAGCAATAGTCGGTCATGATTGTGTCGAGATATTCAGTAAAATCTCGATTGGGTAAATCCATTGATATGTTCAATTTATCGAAGATCGACTTATCTAATGTCCGTCGATTCGACTGTGTACCTTGCACTTCTTGAATTTTGAAGCGCTCAAAAGTGACTAGAGGCTTCTCGGTTATCGTATCATCTGGCAGTATTGTGCAGTCAAATTCATACGTTCGCTGTTTAGCTGTGCCGCTAATGCTTGGATGATAGGCTGTACGCGTTTGGATGGGTGAATGGAATGTTGTTGTTTCTCCAGGTATAGTCACCTTATGAATAGCAACGGGAAGAAATGTGGTCGGTACTCCAGGTATCAAAGCAAGTGGCGGATGCAAGCAGGCGTCGAGTATGGCTGGATGAATCAGATGATAACAACGGAGATCTTCCTGACTAAACATACTGCAATCAATTTGAGACGCGGTCGTTGATCTAGTACTATGAACTGATTGTATCAATCGGCAAGAAGATCCATACTGATAACCTCGTAACGATAAATGAGCGTAGACCTTGATAGGATCAAGTGCCGAACATAAGTCGCGGGGAACGGTAACATCAGTAAGAAGAGGTAGTTGTTGTTTGGCACCGCCTATATTGATTCGACCTCGAGCATGAACAGTAAATTCGCTTAATGAATATTGGTTGAGTGTCTGCGGATCAATAAATGAGTTGAGCACGTCAGTACCCGACATGCCTGACGTACGTATGCAATCTTGACCGGCTGATGTCCACGGTCGGCTGTATACAAACCATTCGTGCATTGGCATCACCACTTGAGTGAAGATTTCTGTCAATTGATGCTCAGTCAGAACAAGGGCATTGATGAATTCAACTTGTTCGAAGATAACGAATGGTTGTGCACCGTCATTCGATGGCAGTAATTGGCGACAGGCAACCAATGCCATTTCAAGAAAACCAGTGGCTGGAAATAGAATTGCGTCTTGGATTTTATGATCTTTCAAGAAGGCATGTTCATGAAGATTCAGATTGATGAGACACTTCCATGTGGCACTTGTCTGCTGAGTCCATTGACGAATGCCGAGAAGTGGATGAATGGGATGACGGTGAGAAAGACGTTCGATTACCGATTCTTTTGATTCGTACCAGCAAGAGCTCGTATGAAAAGCGTACAATGGAAATGTTTCAAATAGCTTGTTGTCGTGTTCAGTTGGTAGCACGCTACGAGACTTGAGATATTGCCGCCATACGACCGGTGACGAGGTCAACTGAGCGATACTCGTCAAAAGTGTTGTTTGTTCGCATTCTTTTCGTTTGAGTGTGGGAAGAATGAGTGGCTGTAAAGTCTCGAATTCATAACACTCGCGAATTGACGTCGCCAAGACCGGATGCGGCGAAATCTCGAAAAAGGCATCCGCAGCCTCGTCCTGAAGTATAGCTTTCACGGCATCACCAAATCGAACACAATTTCGAACGTTGGACCACCAATAATGAGCATCAAGTGGCGTGCGATCGTCCACGTAGCCACCAGAGACGCTTGAATATAGTCGAGCTTGAGCGCAGATCACGTCAAACATTTGTTTTGGATCTTGCAAAGGCAGGCCTCGAATATCCTCAAGTGATGCAAGTATTTCTTTTCGAATGCCAAATCGATCCATTTGGTGTGAGTGAAAAGCATTCTCAATGCGTAGTCGCGCTTTGAACACATGGGGATGTAATGTTGAGAGAATCTGCTGCAATTCATCAATTATTGTCTCGTCTCCACTCAGTGTCACTGACCGAGGACTATTGACAACGGCAACACAGACAAGATGCTCGATTCCCTTGAGAAGCTCACTTCTTGCTTCCTGTTCACTCATGGACACGGCCAGCATGCGACCACCTTGACGAGTATTACGATTTTGAAGACGAGATCGATGGTAAACGATGCGAACAGCTTCTTGTAATGTGACACGACCCGAGACGAAAGCGGCTGCCTGTTCTCCAGCACTGTGCGACACAATTGTAGACGGAAAGATTTTCCATGAGATGAGAAGGGCGGTAAGAGCGACTTGAATAGCAAACAATGCAGGTTGAGCAATGTTGGTATCATTGATACGAGATTCGTTTTCGTTACTCGTCCCGATCAATTCATCTAACAATCGCCATTCTCCATTATTGATTTTGGCCAATTCGTTATCAATACGTCGTATCCACTGACAAAAGACCGGTTCACTCTTGTACAATAGCCGACCCATAGCCCACCATTGCGGACCTTGGCCGCTGTAGACAAAACAGAACTTCCTTGGCGCTGATGCTGGACGTATTGTGCTGAAAAGACCAGATGCACTCTGTTGGACAAGAAACGCATCAATCTGCTGTTGCAGATGTTTTCGATCAGCAGAAATAAAAATGGCCAGGTAATTATAACTAATAGTGCGTTTCAGAAGGAGCTGTTTAGATACACGTGCGAGAAAAGTAGCATGATCACTCCGACTCTTGGTAAATGCATTTTGTAGCCAAAAATTGAACTGAGCGACTTGTTTAAGAAGTGATTCGTGACATTTGGCTAAAAGATGATAAAAGCTGTCTCACAAACGAAGAGAAACGACGTGAACTTACTCGAGAAGAGAAAAATAAAGTGCTGTTTGATGTCATCCCCATCTTCTTCGGCAAGAATATGACCGAATCCGTTCAATATATTTTCGTGCTTTGGTCGATACTCTTCCACTATGGCATGTGTTGTGTTACCGCCCATCCCAAAGGAATTGATGCCGATGAGGATTGAATTGTGATTAGATGGTGGAAAGGGTACAAAGTGTTGAACAACATGCAGATTGTAGCGTTGAGCCTCGATTTTCGGATTCAGTGCCTTAAAATGCATGTTGGGTGGAATTATCCGATGACTCATGCACATAGCGATCTTGATGAGTGAAGCAACACCGGCCGCACCTTCTGTGTGGCCCAGATTGCTTTTGATAGATCCGATCAGCAAAGGAGGATCTAATGATGAACGAGCGAAAAATTCACCAAGGGCATTCGCTTCAATTGGATCACCAACTGGCGTGCCGGTACCATGTGCTTCGACATAGAAAACATGTCCTGGGTCAATTTGGGCACGCTCATAAATATCGGCGAGCATACGTTTTTGACCGATACCCGATGGAACAACATAATTATTCTTTCCCTCGTTGCCATCGTGGCGGCTGAGAACTTCGCGTAAAACACAATAGATCCGATCACCATCCCGTTCAGCATCGCTCAATCGTTTGAGCAAAAGAAGACCGAGACCTTCACCTGAAATCATAGAACAAAATGCTGAACAAATAATTAAAATCATATAGACATCACCTTTAGCATAACCATTGGCGTCAACGCTGAACGATCGACTTCGCCCATCAGGCGATTGAGCACCGATCATCGAACCGAGGAGAAGATTTTCCGGCGTGCAGATAGAATTGACCCCACCGCATATAGCCATGTCTGCTTCGCCTGTGCGAAGAGCTTGTACTCCTAGATGGACAGCCTCCATTGACGATGAACAAGCGACGTCAAGTGAAGCATTGGGTCCGTGTAAATTGAAATGATAGGAGAGTCGGGCAGCAGCATTATAAAGCATCGAATTAGGTCCGTGGAGTCGGGATCGATGTTCGGACTTCATTCGCAATGTGTTATATGTGTGATCTGCAGAAAATTGCCCGATATGCACTGATGTGCGTGAACCGTACATCATTTCCATCGTATATCCAGCATCGTCGAGCAAATGAACAAATTTGAGCATAAGCAGACGATGAGCTGGATCGATACTGGTCGCCTCACTGTTGGAAAGGCCGAAAAAACTTGGGTCAAAGGTGTCCCAGTGCGAATTCGAAAGGAAATAGCCCGCGCCGATGAGTTGCTTCTGAAGGTGATGATCCTTGTCTTGGTTAAGCATATGAGCACAAAACGATCCTAGATCGGTTCGTTCGGATGGAATGGCTGTGCCGAGGTCTCTACTGTTTTCAAGTGCATTCCACAAATCTGTCGGTGAATGTATGTCGCCGGCGAATTCGCATGCAATACCCACGATGGCCACTGGTTCTTGAAGAAAGGTTTTCGAATTCATAGGGTTTGAACAAACCGTAATAATTCTTTATAGATCTGAAATGAGAAGTACATGTCTAGCGAATTAATATGAAGTGTAAAATGGCTGAATCAATGAAAGACAAAAGAGTAACCTATCGTTCTTGATCGAAAACGCTTGAAATGTTGTTTCTTCATTTGCAATCAGTGCAAAGAGAAGAGGCAATAAATATACTGTATAATGCTTTCTTACTTCTGGAACGACACATTTGGAATGTTTATATAACAGAGTATATCTCTTACCCAAAAACCCCACATATCTGATTATTGCGAAATACGATTAAAATTGAATGTTGAAGTTTAGAGCAAAAAAAGTAACCTCTTGGCCACATCCTCCTCCGCACACCGTGATAGACATGACGACATGCCATTACGGTTTTTCGGACTATTGAATTCTGACTTTTCGGACCATGACATTATGGAACAAGTAACGTTTATTGGCTCCTGATTCACTCGTTCCTAGACTGAATGACAGGAAGTAACTTATTAGCAATTCCCTCCGATTCTGGAATTGCATCCAATTCCGGAATTCCGTCTCATTTTCAACCTCAGCATGGCGTTTGCAATTAAAGATAAATATCTAAAATAACTGAGCGATTCCAGAACGCAATTCCAGGAATTAGATCGAAGCGGAACTCCATGGAATCGGGCGGAATTCCTAACAATTCCCAGCCATTCCGTCCTATTCCGAAGTTCCATACGACTCCGGAATTACAGGGAATTCCATGCAGTTATATGTAATTCCGTCCGATTCCGGATTTAGTTACACATTGCAGTAATAGCATTGCTTCCTTCTTATCATTGCATCCAATTGTCAAACGGAATTCCGGGAATTGCTTCGACTGGGAATTGCACGGAATTAGATGGAATTACATGGAATTGCATGCCATTCTGTCTGATTCCGTGCAATTCCTAGTCGAAGCAATTCCCGGAATTCCGTTTCAAAAATTGCATGCAATGATAAGAAGGAAGCAATGCTCTTATTGCAATGTATAAGTAATTCCGGAGCCAGATGGAATTCGACGGAATTGCATGCAATTCCATGTAATTCCGTCTGATTCCGGAACTAGTTATACATTGCAGTAATAGCATTGCTTCCTTGTTATCATTGCACCCAATTGCCAAAAGGAATTCCGGGAATTGCTTCGACTAGGAATTGCAGGGTATTAGACGGAATTACATGCAATTCCGTCTGATTCTGTGTAATTCCTAGTGGTGACCATGATTACATGTCTTCGGAGAATATCCCCGGAAACTCGATTATGTCCTCGGGTAAGAGGTATATAGATATATAGGTAGAGGAGGTATAGAGGGTATAGGAGATATAGAAGGTATAGGAGATATTGGAGGTATAGGAGATATTGGAGGTATAGGAGATATAAGAGGTATAGGAGATATAGGAGGTATATGAGGTATAGGGGGTATAGGAGATATAGGAGGCATAGAAGGTATAGGAGGCATAGAAGGTATAGGAGATATAGGAGGTATAGGAGGTATAGGAGATATAGGAGATATAAGAGGTGTAGGAGGTATAGGAGATATAGGAAACACAGTAAACATTTATTTTTGTTTTATAATTGGTTTTTTCGAGCAAGGATCGATAAGTTGAATGAGATATAGAATGTATAGGAGACACAGTAAACAGTTATTTATTTTTTATGATTGATTTTTTCGAGCAAGGATCGATAACTTGAATGAATGTATCTGACTGAATTACTATTCAAAGTCAAGCACTGTATAAAGATTATCTGCACTACTTAATTAATATCTGCTATATCTCCGATACCTCCTATACCTCCTATATCTCCTATACCTCTATACCTCCTATATCTATATATCTATATACCTCTTACCCTAGGACATAATCGAGTTTCAGGGGATATTCTTAGAGGACATCATATGGAGTCCATTGCCCGAATCCCGTTTGGGAATTGGATGCAATGATAAGAACGAAGCAATGCTCTTATTGCAATGTAGAAGTAATTCCGAAATCGGACGGAAATCGACGGAATTGCATGCAATTCCATGTAATTCCGTCCGATTCCGGAATCAGTTATACATTGCACTAATAGCATTGCTTCCTTGTTATCATTGCATCCAATTCCCAAACTGAATTCTGGGAATTGCTTAGACCAGGAAATGCAGGGAATTAGACGGAATTGGATGCAACTCCATGCAATTCCGTCGAATTCCGCCCGATTCCGGAATTACTTATATATTGCAATAAGAGCATTGCTTCCTTCTTATTGTTGCATCGAATTCCCAAACTGAGCTCCGGGAATTGCTTCGACTAGGAATTGCACGGAATCAGACAGAATTGCATGCAATTTCACGTAATTCCATCTAATTCCGTGCAATTCCCAGTTGAAGCAATTCCCAGAATTTCGTTTGGCAATTGGATGCAATGATAAGAACTAAGCAATGCTATTATTGCAATACATAAGTAATTCCGAAATCGGAGGGAATTAGATGGAATTGCATGCAATTCCGTCGAATTCCGTTCAATTCCTAGTCGAAGCAATTCCCGGAATTCCGTTTGTGAATTGCATGCAATGATAACATGGGAGCAATGCTATTACTGCAATGTATGAGTAATTCCGGAATCGGACGTAATTGGTGGGAATTGGTAGGAATTCCATCCAATTCCGTCTAATTCTGGAAATTGAGGGAACTCGATCATTTTCGAATAAGTCGCGTTAGTTGGACGATTGGGAATTCTGGAATCGGGTGGAACTGATTCCGAGGGCGGATTTGATTCCCGCAATGCGCAACATCGCGGAATAGGATGACTGCTCAGTCGAGTGAAGTATATTTCACAAGTGGCACACTTTGTGGAGCGAGTCGCTATGTGAAACATTCCTTAGAAAATTCCTATGAGAGTTCTAGAGATCTCAGTCTGAGAAGTTATATTGACCATGATACAACATATAAAGTAGTGGACAGAAGTCCCAGCCCTAGACAAAAACTATTTAAATAAGGGTTGCTCTCTTTGAAACTTGTATTGAAGCAAGGTCTTAGCGAATCATGATTGTAGGCAAAAGCTGAGCCCTATCTTCTTACTGAGGCTGGGATATTAGGTCAACAACAAGGACTTTTTCTTCATAGTTTTGACGAAATTATGTGATATTTGAAGGAAATGCTGATACTTTTCGATCTGCTGAAGTAAAGGTAATATTTTTAGTGGAATAGGTAGTCCCGATGGTGAGTTACATATACTAAAAAGATCACTTAGATTGGCCGTACGCTAGTGATTTTTCAGAGCTGTCTGTCGATAGGTGTAGAACGATATGAATCTCCATCTCTATAAAGATTATAATGCTGAAGATTTTAGCATAGGTTTGCCCACATTTATGCAGTCTACAACAAAAATTTTCAGGTCGAATGGCTAAGCTTAACCCGAGATTTGAATCGAATACTGGTAGAGTTGCAATATGCCAGTTCGTTGTATAAGCAGTATACAGGTCACAAATTAACGAAGATACGTCGGTTTGTAATGAAAATTTTACAGATGAGAGACTAAGAGTGGGATTTTCCAACGATGGCTTAGGCGGCATTGCATCACTTTGCTAACCCGAGATAACATAACAAGAAAAATCCTTGGTGTTGACTTGATATCTCAGCCACAGTAAGTGAATAGGGCTCGAGCTTTTGCCTACAATCAGGGCTCGCCAAGACCTTGCTTCAGCACAAGTTTCAAAGCATGCAACCATTATTTAGATGGTTTTCGTCTAGGGTCGGAACTTTTGTCCACTACCATATCATTTGATAGAGCTTACCAAGCTGCGTCGAATATTGTAAGTTTCAGAAATGGCATACCACGTAGGGCGAATCGTCAGCTAATATATTTGATTGTGGCTGTACCTGAAGAATTCCGAAGATCCGGGTTTCTAAATAGTAATGGTGATCACTATCAAGCATATGCCCTCGGATACAGTTCATCGAGCTGCGTTGAATAGTGTAAGTTTCAGGGATGGCACACGTTGTAACTCAACGTGTGAGAAGCAGTGTTGTACCCGAACATCTATCTGAGATTCTGGAAACCTTTCATCTGAAATTCTATTTTTATAACTTTGAAACATACATCACTCAAAATAGCTCATCAAGCTGAATCAAATCAGGTAGATTTCACGAGTAGCACACGTTGTAATGCGAATTATCATGTAAAAACCTCTGTGAAAGACTTATTTAAGATTTTTTAGAGTATTCGATGTATTAACAATATTATTGATCTTGATACAATATATACCTTCAGATAGAGCTTATCCAAAATGCATCGAATTATGTTAGTTTCAGAGATGGCACATGTTGAGAAACGAATTGTCCTAAGAAATTTCATTTTCTTTTATTTTCCCCTATGATGATGAACAATCTTTTTTAGATACACTTACTGGTTTCCGCTCCAATGTGATATATAAATATACCATTTGATAGAGCTCGTCGAGTTGTATCTGGCACACAATATTCTATAGCTGGCACGCGTGGTTGGGCGAAACGTTTTGGAAAAAACTCGAATCAGTCGCTAACTTGCCGCACATGTGTACATGTACATTTTGCTCAATTATACAAAGTGTACGAAAACATTGTGTTTCAGAATTCCATTCGGAACGCTGGTGAAAATGCTTTCTTATGACCCCTGTCTTTTCATTCAGGTGTATGCAAGCATTCAACAACACGTACGAAAAAATCGTTCGATTAGTACCGGTAACACAAGCGAATCAGTTTCTCAATGTTATTTTATTTAAACGCCAAAACTAGAACCACAAAATTCATTTAGCAAAATCTACTATTTTGTGAAACACGATAGGAGAGAAGTGTTGAAGTATACAGGGTGTCTAATAAGTTCTGATCCCTTTTAAGTAATACGCTTTTCTTAAGTGTTTTTCGATAGAATGAGCTGATATTTACACCATATATACTAGACACCTAGATCTACTCTACACCAGAATTTCAACTTTCTATTTCCTATAGTCATAGAGATATAAGCAACTTAAAATTCAAAGGATTTTTTCACATAATTAATGTTTGTGCCAGAATAAGTGGCCGTATTTTGCATTTTATTTTCTAATCATTTGATACGTTAAATCAACAAAAAAAATAGACCATAAAATGCAGCATGAAAAGCTCTATAATCTATATAGTGAAGTTAATTTTTATGAGGTACTTTTTGTTTTCAAAAGAGATCAAATTCTCGGCAACCAATTTTCGATGCCGCGAAAAATAGTCGCACATGTTTTTGAAAATAAAAAGTACACAGTTAAAATAAGTTTTACTATGTAAATTGTAGAGCTTTTCATGCTGCATCTTCTGGTATATTGTGTTCTTTTTTAGTAAAACGCATTGAGTGATAAGAAGACTAAATAAACAAAAAAAAAAGAATTCGTTCATGTACAAAAAAAGTGATCTTTTCTCAACGTCAAACAACAATTGCACAGAATTTTTGGTGTTTTGAAGACAAATCATACAGAATTAAAATAAGTCTCCTTATGTAGATTGTAGATCTTTTCACACTGCATCTTATGGTATATTTTTTTTGTTTATGTAACGTATCAAATGATTAGAAAATAAAAAGCAACATACGGCCACTTATTCTGGCACAAACATTAATTATGTGAAAAATCCTTTGAATTTTAAGTTGTTTATATCTCTGTGACTATAAGAAATAGAAAGTTGAAATCCTAGTGTAGAGTAGATCTAGGTGTCTAGTATATATGTTATAAATATCAGCTCATTCTATCGAAAAACACTTAACAAAAGCGTATTACTTAAAAGGGATCAGAACTTATTAGACACCCTGTATAGTTAGAAAGTTGCATGTTCTACATCCTCACAGACAGCACTCTAAAAGATGCTCTCCCTTACAGACATCATCCATTACAGACATTCCTTCTTAGAAATATCCAACGCTCTTATAGACATATTCCTATTGTATGTAGAATAACGATTTTATGTGAATTTCACATATTAGCCCTATGAGGAGCTGCACTAATAACCTAGGTCAATCACCCTCGGACCATAAACAGCCGTATGCTGGTTAATTACGGTGAAAACGCCAGTCGTTTACGGTTACCGTTTACAGCAATCATATACAATACTCTACGCTGTATTGCGACCATCTTAACCCATTCAGTCCCAAATTATTTCTGCTGAATTCAATTCAAGTAGACTGTTAGATTAACTCATTTTATACACAAACACATGGACGACTATATATCTCCTGTACAGATAGTTAGAGCGGATTCTAGAACACTCTTTGTTACTTCCTTCCAAGAGATTACGTACTAATTTTTATGAATTATGTTATGAAAAATAATTATAAAACAGGTGTAGGTTTTTTATACTATGGGACTCAAAGGGTTAAACAACAATCGGTAAAACTCGTTGTTTACAACTATCACGACAATGCGGCAACTGTAAACGGCATCCAGATACTGTCGTGAGGTATCGTAAACGCCAGCAGTAAGCGGTGTGATGTACGATCCTTGTTTTTTATCGTATGTATTCATAGACAATCGTAAACGTTGACTGCCTGATCTCGTTAAATATAGTGGTGAAATAAGGATTTCAGCCAGAGGGAGGCTGAACTTTCTAGTACTTTTTCAAATCTGCCAAAAGTATTACAAGTTTTCATTAAAAGCCTCTCAGATTGGTGTCACTCTTTGCTTTGTGAAGTCTATTCACTCACACATTCTGCAGATTTATTATGAATAAATCAACAAATGATAAATTTTTAATTCAAATTATTATTTGAATTAAATACAATCTTCTAAACTCAAACACACATCAATATCATTGATCAAACGAAAGCGAAAAAAAGGGACACAACAAAAATCGACCGCCATCTGTATTAGTAGTGTGTAACCAGTCTAGCTTACCCATTATATTTGAAAATGCTTTGCTCTGTGATATTGTTTACTGTTGTTCTTAAATCATCTGGCGTCCGTATTTATAGTTGAAACTATTCAATGTGCTGTGTAATACCGTTCATGAATGTAATGAGTGAGTCACATCACGATACCAAA
>CAJNOL010004030.1:0-17960 GCA_905250125.1 Rotaria sordida | reverse complement strand
TATTCTACCAAATTTCAATTGAATTTTCTTATTCTATTAAATTTCAACTAGATTTTCTTCACTTTTTTCAATCTCAATTAAATTCATTTGAGATTTTCTTAAATTTATTAAAAATTTCATTTATTTTTCGTTCATTTCATTTATTTTTCGTTCAATTCACTAAAAACATATAAAATAACCAAAAACATTTAAAATTTAACAAAAAATTTCAAACAAAAAACAAATAAAACTTAAAACTAATACAAAAATATAATTTATTTGCTTATTTCTATATCTCAAAAGAGTTCTTCATTTCTTTTTTTCAATTAAAATTATTTATCTATATATTTATTTATTTATTTATTTATTTATAATATTTCTTCGGTCTTCTTTTTTGCTTCACCACATTGTTAATTCGCTTTTTACATTTAAATCACACCCACCCCACACCCACCCTCGACCTACCGAACGATTCATTTTTTATAGTTCTTTCTCATTATCAACAAACATATTTCACTGAACAAATAAAAATATTTTATATTATTCATCTAATATCATTTTTCATAGATTCGACATTTTTTATCTTTCGGCATTTCCAATACATACCGTTTTCATAATCTAATGACAAAGGAAAAGAATATTGTATTCCTTGGTGTTTTTCATAAGTGCTTCGAAATAACTAGATATAAATTTATGCTAGATAACTAGAAACAATTATTTTATATGATCTGAGCTAATTGGTGATCTGGCAAACTATCTCTTGAACAATATATGTTATATCTTATATGACAAGAACCCATATTCTTTTAGAGTTTTTACCAGAACACTATGTAATATCTATAGAAGAAAATTCATCGAAACTCTGAAAATGTTCTCTCGATGAACATTAACTTCTACGAAAAATTTCTTGCCATGTTATATAGTTGAAATCTGCCTGAGTCAAGATCGGAATTCGGAGTTTAGTTGAGTTTTTTTTACTCCGATTCCGAATTTTTTTTTCGTCGTAATTCTGATTCCGATATCGAACAATCAAATGAAACTAATGCATCACCATTCGTTAATTTCGAAAGACAATCAAATTTTCTCATATCAAATATAGAAATAAACATATTTTGTTATTTCTTAAATCTAATCATTATATGTATAATGACTAATCTTCATCAGTAGCTTATTATTTTTTTTTCTAGCTATCATTCAGATGATTTTATTTGTTGTTGTTGTTTTCGTTGTGGATGTGGATCTTTAATTTCAATTTATCCAAAAAGACTTATGTTGTTTTATTGACTTTCAATCATATTATTAATAATATTGACTATGATTATACATCCGTAAGTTCACAGTCATTCACTTCCTACGCATGAGTCACGTTCTTGTTTTCCTTTCTCATATCGCTTTTCTCTTTGACTTATTATCTACCGCCTTGTCTGACATTTTAGACGGCACCCCTCTAATCAAGCTGCATAGCGTCGATCTATCTTCTGCATCAGCAAAGAAATAAAGAAAAGGAAATAAACTAGTGTGGTAAATGATAGAAATAGTGATCCTACTGTATAACTATTACTTTGTTCTGTGAAAGAAAAAATAAGAACGCGAAGTATACACTAGCAGACAAAAAGATTTTTCTAGCTTTATTAATAGAAGAGAAAGAAAGAAAGAAAGAAAGAAAGAGAAACTTGTTTTTTTTCCGTATTTTTATTGCTATAAATTAGGAATAACGCTGTTAAAATAATTTCATTCTATCAAATAATATTGAAAGAGACGCACGTATATACTCATAACTTTGATTATCTATAGTCATGTACATTTAATAACAAGTATTGCTGATGAAACTAAATGATTAATTTGATACTCAATTCCATGCATATAAAATATCATTGATTAATGAGATATTATTTAAATTTCATTATTTTTCTTCTTCAATTATTACTCATCCAATCGGATATTTATGAAGACTACAACCGAGGTACCAAAAAATCGACGTTTCTTCGTGGACCCGATAAAAATAGTCGACAAGTTTACTCTGGACAATATTGGTCTTACCCGTATTCATCAGATTGGACTTACTGTTCTTCTGGTAACGGAATTTAAATATATTTTATTATTCATTCAAATTGCATTATAATCACTGTTGAGAAGTGCGATGTAAACAATCTTGAAATACCTTTTGGTATTTATCTGAATAAAGTCATATAATACCTATAGTATGCCACATCAATGACGAAAGATTCCAATAAATTTTAAAGCTGTTAGAGAATCCAATCTTAGAAAGGCTTACCATTCGAAAAGCTTCATTAGATTCTATATGTGTACACTTGTGTGAAATTATGTAGAATATTGACTTTAACTGCCAACGAATTTTCGAAATAGCTACTAAATTCTCTGAATAGTCAAGATTTCCAAAGATATCATCATCATGAACAAGATTATTTCATTGAGTTTTTATTGAAATAATTAGAATTCATAGAGAGATGTTGTTTCAAAATAAAAAAAAAGGTATTCCCCACGATGTTATGTAGCCTAGAAAGATGTACATATGTGTAATGCTAAAATCTGCTTAATAGTACCGATGAAATTAATACTTTCTCAATTCAGAACTAAGGGAAAATATTATTTTTGTAAGATAATAGAGAGAGAGACGATCTCTACCACTCTATTAAACTTTCACCAATCTTCCTCCTTCATGATAGTTGAAATGAATTCATCATGTGTCAACTTCTGATCTTTGACAGATTATATTGAAAGTGTTTTTGTGTTAATTTTAACTTATGATTAGCTAGAATCATTTAAAGCATATAATGTGAAACATTATTTGTATTATTTTAGGCTTCAAAAAGTGCGGAGAAGGTTTCCCCTCGGCATGGTGCTGTAAGAGTAAGTTAAGCAATAGATCGTTCCTGTGCATTTCTATCGCTTTAATCCGACATTGTTTTTTCTAGACACAACGCCCTGTGGTGGACCTAGTGGCCAGTGCAAAGACGGCGTCGGTGACTGGGTATTCGCCTGGTTAGTACTAATACTATTTTTCCTCTTAGGATTAGGTGTATTTCTTTGGAAGTGTGAAAACTGGTGTGATGAGTATCTTGCTCGCACTAGTGAATCTAATAATTCTCCAATTCAATTATTACCAATCTCCAATATCAGTGAAAACAGATCGTCTACACGAACTCCGCTTGGTGATCGTCCGTATACTGATCCTGTTTCCATACATGTAAATTTAGCTCAGCCTACCCACTTCCCAATACATTCAACGCTACTACAGCAGTCGATGGAGCATTTCAATTTACAGCGTCCACAAACAGAAAGTTTCCTAGTAGACACGCCACTGAGAAGTTCAATAGGTTCAGCAGAACAACATCTATTTGAAGACAATAACCGTATTATTAGAAATGCAACAACAACATTCGTTACACAACCAAGTTCCAGCTCGCTACCAACATACGATGAGATTGCAGACTGTAACTTAGAAACAATTACAATAGAAGACCAGTCGTCAGTACTACCATCTTACGACGATTTTATTCGAAGGAATAATAACAGAGAGGACAGTAACTTGTGATTTTTGGTTTTAATAAATGCTAGTTAGATTTTATTCTAGTGATTGTCGTGAGTGACACTTTGTAGATTGACCCAAAATACGATGGTTGTTAATGCAATGGTAAAATACCCAATATATTAGAACATCCATTTGGAAACAATGAACATAATAAACTCTTTGTATGTTTACTTTTATGTTGAACAACCAAGAAGACAAACTTGACATTATTATTGACTATGTACTTTAATATGGACAAGATGAAATCCTTTCTTGTCTTCTATATCTTGAGGGTCCGACAAAATCCAACCCTTCACTTCCTCGCAGTGTCGGATGGAAACGTCGTTTTACGACGGCTAAGATGGGCTCTGGTAAGCATCTCAGGGCTAGTCACCCGAGATGACCTTCACAATGACTCCGAAAACAATAATCGAAGAACCCATTCCGGGCAACAGTCTTTCGTCTCGTCGTATGCATGCGAGGATTTCACAAAAATCTGAGCCTATGATAAGGCAGGCACCTGTCTTTGAGAAAGCATCGACGACTCGAACAAACACAAATAAAAACAAAAACACAAAAAATACAAAAACTCATCACAAGGCCATCACAATATCCACCTACAACGTGCGTACTCTCAAACAAAGTGGAAAACTTCACCAACTTGTATACGAATGCAGCAAAAACAACATCGATTTGGTAGGAATTCAAGAACATCGTTGGCAAACAACAGAACAAATCAATACGTGCTATACAATACTCAATGATCAAATCTGGCGATTTGAATATTCTTCAGCAACCTCAAATGGACACGGTGGCATAGGATTACTCATAAATCCCAGAATGTCAGCATTTTTCAACTCATCAGAAAAAGTATCAAATCGCATTATGATGGTGCACTTTAATGGGAATCCAGCAACAACAATCATCATTGCATATGCGCCTACGGAAGACAAAAGTGATATCGAAAAAGACACCTTCTACAATGATCTGCAACAATGTACGCTCGACGTTCCTCCACACAACATCCTGATTCTTGCTGGTGATCTCAACGCAAGAATAGGAACCGACAGTCATACAACAAATCCACGAACAATTGGTAGATACACATACCATCAATTAACCGACGACAACGGCAACCGACTTATCAACTACTGTGAAACTTGCAACATGCGATCAACACAAACACGGTTCTCACATCCAAAGTCAAGATCATGGACCTGGCTACATCCAAATGGTAAATCCAAAGCCCAAATTGATCACATACTCATAAACGGAAAATGGTTAAACTCAATTCGAAACGTACGGGCATATAACACAGTTGAATTGAACTCCGATCATCGCATTGTCAGCGCTAAATTATCAATCAGCCTCCGAGCGCCGAAACAAAACAAAAACAAAAGGATCAAATTTGACTGGAACAAACTCAAAACCAACTCCGTACTACAAGCCCAATTCAACATTGAAGTACAAAATCGATACGAAATCCTACAGAACATCAACACAGACAACGATATACAAACAAAATATGACAATTTCGTAACTAGTATACAAGACACAACAGAAAAACTCATTGGGAAAACAACTCGAAAAAAACGAAAAAACTGGGTTTCAACTACTACTATCGATCTTCTGGAAAAACGAAACAGCGCCAAATCCAAATTCAAACAACAACCAAGCATAGAAAATAAAAACCATTGGCACATACTCAACAAACAACTCGACGAATCGTACAACAACGACAAAATCAACTTCTTGGAAGATAAATTAGAACAACTCAAACAAGCAATGACATCAAATCATCTAAGAACAACATGGTCCCTGATCGACGAAATCAGTGGAAAACGCACAAGCTACAGCACATCAAAAATCAAACGGAAAGATGGTACAAAAATTAACTCAACCAATGAACTTATGCATGAATGGAAAACATATTTCGAAGAACTACTTAACGTCAAAACAAACATCAATCTAAATACTCAAGCAATACCACCAGCTCCTGAAGACCTACCAATCAACCAAGGTCCAATAACAATCAACGAAGTGGAACAAGCAATAAAACAATTAAAAGACGGAAAATCTCCTGGAATTGACTATTCAATAACACCTGAAGTTCTGAAATATGGTGGTAGATGGATTATGAATCAACTTTGTAATATATGCAATGAAATCTACAACAATCAACAAACACCAAAACAACTCAACACCAACATCATAATACCAATACCAAAAAAAGGCGACAAAACGCTTACGACGAACTACAGAGGCATCAGTCTTATGTCAGTAGCAGCTAAAACCTATAACCGAATCCTGTTAAACAGAATAAGAGAACCACTTGACTCGATTCTAAGGGTAAACCAGGCAGGTTTCAGGAAAGGACGAAGCTGCATTGATCAGATTCATGTCATACGTAGAATTCTAGAAAGCGCAATCGATAAACAACTTCCAATCTACATAACTTTCGTAGACTTTAAAAAAGCCTTCGACTCAATCAATAGAAAAACAATGTTCAACATCTTAAGGCATTATGGGGTGCCTACTAAAATAGTATGTGCAATCGAAGCCATATATCATAATACCAAAAGTATAGTTCTCGTAGACGGCAACGTCTCTGAAGAATTCGACGTAACGACAGGTGTTCTCCAAGGAGACACCTTAGCACCATTCCTTTTCATAATAGTGATTGACTACGTAATGAAAAATGCTCAATTAGATCACACAAACGAAAAGGGAGAACATGGCTTCGTAACAAACAAGAGACAATCCAGTCGACAACCACCAACATGTATACATGACCTTGACTTCGCCGACGACATAGCTCTCCTGGAAAATAGTTTTGATAGAGCACAATCACAGCTCGTTCAAACAGCGAAGAGGGCTAGCGAAGTGGGTCTACAAATCAACATCAAGAAAACTCAAGCATTAACCAACCAAAACACAAACAATCAAACAATGCAACTTGATGGACAGAACATTAAATGGGTCGACAACTTCAAATACCTCGGTTCAATGATGTTATCTACCACCACAGACATCAAAGTACGAAAAAGCCAAGCGTGGAAAGCCTTTTGGAAATTGAAAAACACATGGAAATCAACAACAATACCAATCAAACTCAAAATTAATATATTCAAAACTTCATGCCTTTCAATACTATTATATGGATGTGAAAGTTGGATAATCACAAACAAGCTCGAGAATACGTTAAACAGTTTCGCTACTAGCTGTTATAGGGTAATGCTCGGCATCAAACGAATCGACAAAATTAAAAACAACATCATATACGAAACAATCAAAGAAGAACCTTTAATACAAACAATACAACGACGACAACTACGCTTCATTGGACACTGTCTTCGCCGTAATACAAACGAATTTATTAACACGTATGCTCTGTATACACCAAAATCTGGCCATGGAACACGAAAACGTGGTCGCCCACGTTTAAACCATCCTGATTACGTCGCAAGACTGATCAACAACGACACACCACCAACCATCGAAGAAATCCGGAAGACTGCTGTCAATAGGGGAGAATGGCGTAAGATTGTTGTCGCCTGCAAACCCAGGTTATTTGCAGTCGAATGATGATGATATCTTGAGGGTGTGAGTGAGTGATGAAACTGAAGTTGCGTATTCTACATTAAGACAAACACAGATCTAGCTAAGGAAATAAAAGACTTATTATACAAGGTGCAAAAGTTCATAATACTGCAAAATAAGAATCAGCTACTTCTTTATTATATACTAGCTCATTCATCTGTCTTGTAAAAGCATCTGCAAATTTCAAAACATATAGTGCAGGCAACAGAAAATGAAAAACAAACATTTTCTTTTTCTTTTAATGTGCAGAACAGATGATAAATCAACTAAATAACGACATAGGTATTATGCAATAAAATGTACAAGAAATGGCATAGTGAATGTTTCTTTTTTTGACATTTAGAAACAATATAAACACATGGAATCTTTGCCGTCCGCCTTTGAAACACTATCTGATCAAGTCTTAATAATAATTTTATGATATTCTGGATATGTTTGTAATATATTTCGAACATTTTCTGGTTTAAATCAACAACTAGATAATACTCTTGTTGATAGATGCTTACATTTATTCAACAATTTTTTATAGAAAGATGTGGATGATGTAGATATTAATGTATCGTTTCGTGAAATATCTCAAAAGTCCTCAATATTCTCTGAAAACAACAGAAAATGAAGAAATCTATACCATGTCAATACTGTAGATATATGAGCCATTCCTCAATGATAAATCTATGATTGACATCAAACATATTGAGTTCCTTGTTCTTACCAAAGGAGCTCATCTAGAATGTAATGACAATCATTTGTATGAATTCAATTTTACTAAAGCAGTTAACCAGCTGTTATTGGCGAATATCAACACGGCTAAATTTGTTACTCAACGACGATTTATCAAACCTTTCACTCGTATGTTCAAAGCATTAATTATTTCGAATCCAAACCTTTTAAAAAAAACCAATGGCTATACGAATAGTAGAGGCTGTCGTGTGTGCTATTTTCAATCTATCAATTACAATACCTTTATTCTGATGAATTATCGGTCTATCTTAATATGTATTATTATCAAGTTGTGCTGGATTTACTCCTTTTTGCTTTACAGTGTCTGAAGGTTGAAAATAGCTTTTTGTGCATATATCCAGTATGATTATATTAATTGAATCTTCTACTGATCGTGAAATATTTATTCACATAACTCAAACGGGAAATATTGAAAATTATACATCAAGAATATTTGTCACAAGATTCAAAATAATCGAACGAAGATAATACTTTTCAACGAATTGTAAATAATTTGATCAAAAACGAACAATACAATGTAATTCTATTCGCTCATAGAAATTCTGGAATAGTCAAGCAAATGTTGATATTATGACTGACAATTGTTTCGTGCGCTCTTAAAAGACGAATAACCGAGAACCAGAGATGTGTGCAACGAAATAAAAAAAACTATTAAAAAAGTTAGTCGAACGAGACATTATACATATTAATGAAGTTTTATGGAGAGATATTATTTCGGTATCGAATTTCTGTTGAAGAACTTGATTGTATATTTCAATAGGTACATGATTAGATTACTCGTTTTACATAAACATAAGCTACAGAATATTTCAGTTAGGAATACAATTGTCTTACATGATCCAATTTTATATTGTATTAAATTATTATTGATCAATATTGCTATTGAATTATCTCAACATTTTATTCTGATTTCTTTCAGTACTAAATCTTGAGTTACTCATTTACATGATGTAAGAAATTATATAAATGTCTACAGAATATGTAAGATACCAACATCACATATTTAAAAATTGAGGATGCAAGTAGAAAATTAATTAGTAGAACTTATTCGGATATATAGTAATCGTAGATTTCATTTCTAGTTCTGTATTAACCATATGTAATCAATGAAAAGATCGATGAAGTAGTCATCTAAATCATATTTCGCTTTATTTCCTACTTTTTTCGTTTATATTAAACTATGAGTAGAGATTTTCTCATTCAAATTTTCACAGAAAACGTTTGTTCTAATCGTCAACATTTTATGTATCTCCAAACACAGGAATTCTTCAATATTTTTATTTAAAAATGCATATTGTTTCATGTCATGCAAACAGAAAAAAACACAATGGATTACTTTATATTTTATTATTACAGTGTTTATTTTTGCTTTGATGGATCATATATCAGACAATTTGAATTCAATTATTGGTCTTAGACAAAGATTTATGTAAAAATTACACTTTTATTCAATGAAAATTTAATAATTTAAGAAGTAGACTGAAACTTTTCTTTCCGAAAGATTCCACTTATTTTAAATGATTCATCTATCACTTGAATATACAGAATGTTTTTACTTCACATCGTAAGTTCAAATAGTTCACGTTCTACTAACCTAAAATTTTTGTCTTTTTCATGTTAAATTTTAACATAATTGTGAAACATACGTCTGATTTCTAATTGGATACTCTTCAAGTATTCTGCTTATTACAATTAGAAATGAGATATATTTTATCTAAGCTTGAGTTAGTAGCAATGCGGTTGCTTTTCAATGTTAAATGTCCTTTACTCTACTTTTAAGATCATAATGTCAAATCACATATTTAATTAATTTATGTCTATGCTAATTCTCATAAATATGTTTATGGAAATTTAAAATATTTTATTGAAACAGCTATACATGAAGGTGATGGTGTTGATTATGTTTTTATCTTACAACAAATTGGAGATACAGAAAGAAACATAACAGATATGCCTCCACTACCAAAAAATTGTGCGCGATCGATCGATATTAACCAATTATGGGATTATCTATTTGCAAGAACAACAATTTATCGACGATGCCACTGGCCTGAAATTTTACGGCAGGTACGATATATAGGAGCATTTATTGCCATAACATTAAATGTCTTTCTTTCTTTCTTCCGTAGTCCCTATCAACCAACAAAACATCATAGATACGCCTTCAATTTGCCAATCAACAATATCGAAATTAAAGAAGCCTAGTTTCGAATTCCAAACAATGTTGATGTTCTTCTCACACATACTCCAGCTACAAATATTCTTGATGAAACATCGACAGGCTTACATGTTGGTTGTGCTCAGCTGTTTGCACGCGTTATGGCTATCAGGCCTCGCTTGCACGTCTTCGGTCATATACACGAAGCACACGAACGAATAGATCATGGTTCGACCATATTTGTAAACGCATCAACTTGTAATTTGAACTATGAACCTATCCAAACACCAATTGTGGTCGATTTAGAAGTGAAGGATACACAATAAAAGCATTTGATGCCTTTGGAGATTAAGTCCTTTGATATGTAATCCTACTGTATTTCAACGGTGAAGGCAGGTCTTCAGGGAGATTCGCAGCTATTAGGGATCACTGGTTAAGAATGAGCACTATATTTCTATTGTAAATGTCATGACAAAAATCTGAATAAAATTGAACAGTAGGTTTCTTCCTTGCAGACAATAATATTTAAGTCAGAGACCAAAAACGAACTGAACTCGTACGAGTTTTCTCAGGGATAAGCAACGCAGTATAATCTTAACGTTGTTGATTGTTTTATGCTTAGTTTGATCTCTGTGTATAGCAGTCCTGTTTATCTTCACAAGAGTTGCGCTAATGCTGTTTATGATGATATGTCACCTCTATGCAGCATAATTCTTTATGAATAAGTAGCCATGACCGGTTTCGGCCTTGCTTAAGGGTCTCATCAGATGCCATTATCCAAATTCATCATCATAAATGACAATGAAATCGCAATCAACCCTAGAATAGAGGAGATACAGTATCAAAATGTATGACGCATAATAGATGATTATTAGAAGATATACAATGGTTATATTCAAATAACAAAAAAATACGTCAACCATTGATAAATGAGTAAACAAATCTCGTTAATAATGACGTACCTTTAAAAAGCCTGTCTGTCGATTGTATACTCACGTTAAAAAAAAATTCTCGAACAGATTTCATCTAAAAATAAATGTGGAAACACTGGATTTAAATCCGAATATTATATGGTGAAAAATGAAACAAACGACTGAAAAATTTATTTACAGGAACTCTTTTGCTTTCTGCGATGGACTTGTCGATGATGAATGACTGATTTTATAAACCATGGATGTGCTCGATTATGTATTGAACTTGAGATCGATCTTACATCAATACCAGATGCATCCATAACGTCTTTCTCTTCTTTGATAATATCTTCAGTGAGCCATCGAAGAAAGATGTTCGCATTTGTTGCTTCAATGGGTACTTTCTGTTCGCGCATATAGTCTAAAGCTTGACGCATTCGATTTTCTGTACACGCATAGTTGAGAAACTCCTTTATATTGGCTACTCTTGTCACACGGACTGGTACCAAGACTTTGTCTTGACTGATCAAATACTGTCGACCCTTCACTTTGAAAGTGAGATCACCTTGTGATTGAGTCCATTCTGTCCATACAACACCTTCACCAGTACCTTTGATATTGAAATAGGCACCGACGGGACACTCTTGTTCGACTTGTTCTGTAATGGTAGTCAATATTGTTTGAGAAAGTTCGGGTTGATTGAAGTCAATGTCAATTTCGCAAGTAGGAAAGTCGTATATGTTGTAAATGGAGTGATCAGACCATTTGACGTGAGCCCAGTGTGTCGGTTCAAGCCAGAATGACCTTGAATTAGTAGATTCTTGTTGTTGTTGATCCTTCTTGGACATTTGACTTATGATTCTAATCTTAAAAATGACAAACATCTTTCGTAAATAACAAAGAGCGACATTGGGCTGAATATTCTCACCACACCATTCGCCAAAAATCACTACTTTTGCTCCTTGTTCGTAATATTCCCGAATGGCTGGACTTGCTGGAAGAACATGGTTGATAAAGAACGGCTCTGCTAGTGGCTTCATATATTGTGCAAAACCGGCGTTGTCTTTCACTGGTGTGATGATCCGATTACGCGATTGACACCAGTGCTTGACATCATTTGAATAGCCTATGGCTGCGTTGGTACCATGTAGTTTCACGGTACCAAGGAATTTGAGCACCGACAATTGCTGATCATGGTTGTCATCGGAAGGCTGTGCACGACGAGTGATATCGCTGACAATCTGTCGATATTGCACTGTTTCTGGATAGACAATCATTTGTGCCATAGCGTACAGAAGATTGTGAGTGAAACGTTGTAGCCACGCACGAACACACATTTCTTATATACAACATGTTGCAGTAATTGTGCAAGAATATGTGTCATCGGTTTTCGCAAGTCTAATAAAGGTGAAGAAAGAAAAATGTAAATTTTTCTCTTTCCAACGTATGTTCTGTTAGAGAATTACCATCGTCTTCATCTGATTCACTTTTCTTCCGTTCTCCGAAAGATAAGTGTAGTCAGAAGACGTTTTTTCAATCTACTCTCAGACGATGCTTATGGATATCTTTTATTATAGGATCTAAATGAAAGAATACCTGGTGCTCATTTGATGAGGATCATGTTACAAAAGAGAATAGTTCTCGGATTTGTGAAAAAAATAATGGATTATCAAAGTTTTGATAAACGTAATACTCAACATAGAAGTAAAAGCTCTTTTATTTCATTTTATAATTTATAAATTTAAATTTTTTTTCCAAACGATTGACTTGATGAATACGATTAAAAACAAAATTTTCTTAATCAATTAATTCAAACCACTTCTAAGTGATTTCCATAGTTAATCTATGTTAATGAAAATAGTAAGATTATAATAATCAGAATATTTACTTTTTTAAATACATTCTTGTTGTCGAACTCGACCGAGATATTGATGAGACAATTCTGTCTGCAAAATTTTTGATCTTAATCCGATGACTTTTCGAAGAGTTATGGTGTAAACAATCAGATAGCCGAACACACTGACTGATTCGAAAGTGTACTCATTTTTTGAGTACATAATAAGTGAAAATAAATGAAAGTTAAGATTCGCTTTCGAAGCACTGTCCACTATTCATCTTTTGTCAATCTAATTTACTCATGACTCTATAATATACAACGAGTAAATATTTATACAGTGAGAAACTGTCAAGAAATGATCAATTGATGATTAATAAGATTATTATTTCCTATAGATTGACCATTTCAATTCTATAAATTGTTTTGTTTTTGCTATCGTTCTCCTCTGCCTTTTCTACTATTTTTCTTCAGGAATTTTCAAATGTTTTACACGATATTATTGGGAAACTTCACCTTAAGGCCTCCTTCCCACTCAAAAATCGATCCCAGCCCAGGTACTTTCAAATTGGCTGAAATTTGGAGCATATGTTAGGGCTGAAGTAAGGAGGCTCCGCTAAAATTTTCAGCTCGAACTTTTCCGTAGATTTCAACAAAAGAATTACCAACTGTGCTGTATCTTTTATAACTATGCGCAAATAACCTTCTTTTGGCGCTTGTTGAGCGTCACTAAATAATTAATTTTATTATCCAGGACATAAACATAATGGTCTTACTCGAAAATGTTCTAATAAAATTAAAATATTTATTTTCCATTCAAAAATCTCAGAATCCATTTTTTCCCAGAAAAAATCATATTTTTCACGCAGCCGACTACAGAAATCATCAAAATGTTCAGTCAAAAAAGGGGCATTCGATAAAAAATCATATCGTATCTGAAATATCTGAAGACGGGCTATCTTCCTATGCATTTATCTCAATTTCTAAAATTCTGACGAAAACCTACTTTTTTTGAGTGGGAGGAGGCCTTAAAACATTACTTATTTGTATTTTGCTGTTTTAATTGTTATTTTCAATTATGTACACTACTTTATCATGGAACGCTTATTGCATATACTTTCTTTGGGCTTTTTTCGCGAAAAAAGCGTTGTAGTTGAACGACATATACTTGGGTATTTGCGTTCTCTTGCGCAGAGCAAGCGAATTTGATAAGGAATCGACGAATGGCGCAGTGTGTTGAGTGTCAACACCATTAGGTTTTTTACAACTTTCAAAGAAAGAGAACACAGTCAATACACACACAGGTGAAGCAAAGCTGATGCAACATGTGCGTTGACATCGATGTAATTGTCTTGTCAGTGCTGCTGCGAAAGTACGCGGTCTGAGACAATCTTGTGCAACATCGATTATATAGTGCAGTGAGACTAAAAAAAGCCCTCAAGATCGATTGTGATCTGTTTCCTAAAGTAGTTTAAAATCTATTGTTTGTTTTACATAATAAAAATGAAATTACAGTGACTTAATGGTTCTGTTAATCAAGTAGATGCAGATAACGAAATACTCAGATTTTGAATAACAGGGTGTGGGTGTGGGTGTTATTGAAAGAAGATAGACACCGACACACCCTACACCCACATCCTTATGGGTGGATAGAAAAGACCTAGATCCACACTCACACCCTTCTCAACTGCAACAGCATTCAAAATTAGCGTATGGGTCTTTGTGCGAGTGTGCGGGTGTGGGTGTGGGTGGGTGGGTGTGAGTGTGGATGTGGATGTGGGTGTGTGGATGTCGGTGTATTTTTCGATGCTTGTGTAGCGACAGAATCCGAATGTATGAGGATTCAGAACCAAAAGCCACACCCACACCCTGATAAGTGTGACTGTGCGGTGTAGCTATAGAATCACACCCACAAACATCGCACCGAGGTCGGCGCTCAGTCAGAAAATTGAAATGCATACCGAGGCGCTTGTAGCTGGTACTAGTACTCAGAAAATTATTTTTTTAAGAAGATACCGGAGCCAGGCGTAGTCATCGGTACAGCCTACACACTGTCATACACTTACGTAGGCAAAACTCCCACTCAGAGAGTGGCGCCGATAAATATTATGCACGAACTGATAACCCTCACCGTGCGGTGTAACCATGAAATCGAATCCGTAAGTATCGCACAATATTTGGCACTCAATCCCGCCATTGAAGCTCACAACCAGATACTCGAAATCTGTAACTAGGTGGTGATACCCACATGTACATCCTCAAAGTCCATGTTGATTCACACACTATTGCAGCGAGTCGACATTTTCACAGATCAATAGTTCTCGCTAAACGGTGTAGCCATCGAATAACACCCACCAACATGGCACATACGCCGACATTCAGTCTTACAGGTGAAAGTCACGACTAGACATTCTCACCTTCATGAAGAATTAAGACAATGGGAGTCTCGACCGAATCCACAATCTGGCAGCCACACCCGCCTGGATAACTGACACTAAGGCATTTATTTTGACATGTAAAACTCACACTAGCAAAATGGGGTCGATGAAAACTATTCAGGAGCTGATAGTCTCCACTGTATAGTCAACTTTAGAACCATATCCACAAGCAAAGTCGATAGATTGGAGCCGAGTCCCAAGCGAAAACTCGCGCTCAAATAATTTCATTTACATCCCCAAAACATACTCAGGCTTTGAAGCCCGCATGTGCAAAATGTGTGGTGGTGCTCTATTGCGTCTATAGCACTTTCTTGCTTCAACTCGTCGGTGAAAAATTTATTGTCGACCATACATTTCTTTCTTCGGTGAAAAATGTTTCTCTTTCTTTCGCTTATATGCATTTAGTAGTCAAGAGTGTTGACAGTACACACACAAAAAACAGCTTTGTTTCTCTTTCTCTTGTAAATATTTCTTTGAGTAAATTTTTTCAATGTGACTGGAAAGGCATGTATCAACGGCTCAAGGTTTTGTTCTGGGTGAGAATCTAGGCATCTAGTTCTCGTGCTCGTCAGTGTGAAACAACTTGGTAATCAGGTTCACTGTGGGTGGGTGCAGAAGAGAGGTGGTTTGAGTGTAGGTAGGCAACGCTGGACACAGAGCATAGGTAGCCAAGTGAAAATTCGAGATCGAATCAAGATCGGATAGGTAAAACTGGGATTCGCTTGCGTTTGCGTGGATAAGGGAGTGTGTATTTTGAAGTGAATGCGTGGCAAACAGGAGTTTTGATAGTGTGTGGCGAAATGTAGTCAGTATTTGGTTGACTATGAGTTGGCAAAGCTACGAAATGGGGTAGACTAATGGCAGGTTAGGGTTCGCGCTCTATGCATTACGCATGGGCATGAGATGAGTTCGGCGAACATGGGTAGGTAAAGATGCATTTGTATTCTTATGGAAGCGCATATGTGGTGGGTAGGAACCGATCGAGTAGGAGTGTCCAAGTGAGGAACTAAGTTGAAAGAACATGAATGAATTTATACACGCATTTGTCTATAACTTGGAAAAGACAGGATCTTGATTTAGTGTGTGATTGAATGTCAGTGTATGGAACAGTAAAGATTGAAATGAAGTTCGGATGGATGTGAATTTGGGTGCCCTTATTTATTCAATTAATTTTTTTTTCGCATTCACACACAACCAGATCCTCTGCGTTAAAAATTTGGACGTTATATACCTTACTAAAATTGACTTTACGCCGCTATTATAGCTTTCACAAGAATGGAAGTCATGAATGCTGGCATCAGGACTTTTTATCTAGGAGCAGGGCAGCTTCAGTCATTCTAGAGTTTCTAGAGGGAAAGCATCTGAGAAGGATTTCTGGGAGGCTTCAATTTCAAAATTAACATCAAGTTTAAAATTTTCTGTGAGGTCTCAGCTAATAGTAGCCCTCCTTGGTGCTGATCCTTGAAATAAATTCATATTCAAAAGGCATATCGATATCAGGTTGATTTCTCATTGGAACTGCTACTTATGTGCAGCTTCTTATTGCACAGAATTTCCAAAGTCCCTCCCATTTACTTTTTAGGTGCACGTCAAAGGGCGTAGCTTTAAAATCAGGCCTTAAAAGGAACGATGAACGACAGTAAATCGAGTTTTCCTGAATCCAGAAATCAAGTATCAAAAATTGATTTGGCTCAAGGATAGCCCTCCTCTGCACGCATCAAATAAAAAGAAACATTATAGCGATGCTTCATCCCAGCTGGATTTGAGTGTGGGTACTCATTTTTACACAAACAACCACACCCACGCCAACACACCCATATCTTCTAAGTAAAAACTTTCTTTATCACAAACTGAATACAATGAAGTCTTACAAACTTTATATTTCCTTTTCTGAATGCGCACAACCTGTATTGTTGACTATACTAATCATTTTCAATAGAGTTGAAGGTATACGATAACACACACAAACAGTTTGTCACGCCTATAAAACAATCTTAATAAATGAATTTATCGAAAGTAATTTTGAAATTACTTTTTGGGCTAATGATATCACATTTTAATGCAGTGTGTATTCTAAATGATTCATTGATCCCGAAGATAAAGAGTTTACAATGGCGAAGAATCAGAGAGTTTATTAGAGTAGAATTTACTATGCCAATGAATTTATGTGCGTCAATCAAAGGAGTATTCAGTGGATCATTTTGCACAGCGATGCGTATTCAACAATATTTTAGTGTGCAATAGTTTTCTTTGTCTGTCCTGTATTGCAATGCGTTGCATCATATTTTGCAGGTATGAAGAAAGCAAAAAATTTTAAAAAGTCGTCATAGCAGCGGATAGTTTTGATCTAACGACCTTCGGATTATGAGACCGACGCGCTACCTCTGCGCCACGCTGCTCCTGTTCAATTTTCGTCATAAAAGTCATTGTGCCTAATCTGTTTCATTCGTTACAGTTGCGTACACTGCGAAAAAAAGGTATCTGAGAAAACTCAACGAGGCTTTCCAATTTGTTACTATCTGAAACCCTTTTAGAGTATTCGAGAATCGATTTTCAAACCTCCTGAAACCTATCGGAAACGAGCTAAGATATCTCTAAATATGCTGCCACCGGAAGCCCACAAAAGGTTCCCGAGCTTCATAAAAACCAGACTGGAAACCCATAAAAGGTTTCCTAATTGAATAAATTCTGTAACTTCAAATCATAAAAAGGTTTTCGAAGGGTGTGGGTGTGGGTGTGGGTGGGTGTGGGTGTGGGTGGGTGTGGG
>CAJNOL010004029.1:0-11787 GCA_905250125.1 Rotaria sordida | reverse complement strand
CTTCCTGATCGAACAAATCAAAATTAACGTAAGATCGGCGCATCGTCACCATTGTATCTCTAGAATATGTTATTAGTCTTCTATGAATATTTCAATGATAAACAGTTGATTTTTCTTAAAAAGAAATATTCTTTTGCTACGAATGATTTTAATTGTATTGTATTTGAGTAAATGCATGAGAAAGATTCCACTTCTTGGAAAAACTATTCTTTTCAATTTTTTTTTTCGTGCTAGTTAGATTCGTTAGGAACATCTCAGTATTCTCATGCACACTCAGCCATAAGAACAGCAAGATCTTCGAAAGTTTTCTGCATTACCTAGTATGTAGAACTTTTGGACGCTGATCATCTTAGTAAAGCTTCTTCATTTTTTATTAAAAAATGACGAAGCTAGAGTCAAAATATTAAAATACACTAAATTGAGCCAGTACCCTCAAGATACTATAGCAATCTTTAGAGTGCATTACATTGGCGAGCCAGGTCGCTGGACTTGTGTGATAAGCTAATCAAATTTAAATGAATGAAACAAATTTTCTTCCGTTCTCTCGAATTCGATCGACTTACTACACACTAGTTTAGTGAGTCGCTAATCTTTCTAACTCGCCAATTAGTGGATCTTGGTATTTCGATCCTAACTTTGTCGTTTTTTAATGAAAAATGAAATTTTTTTTACCAAAATTATCAATGTCAAACACTCTACAAAATAGGTAATGCAGAAAATTTTCGGAGGCCTTCCTGTTCTTATGGCTGAGTGTGCATGAGAATACTGAGGTGCTCCTAATAAATAGTCTGATTCTTCCATAATTTACACACTCCAATCACTACCTTTTCTAGTCAAGGATGTTTTCTGGTCACTTCTGATCAAACTAGCGCGAAAAAAAAATCGAAACGAAAACTTTTTCTAAAATGTGGGGTTTTTTCCATTGATTTACTCATTTACAATCTGACAAAGAATAGTGTATTATTATGCATGATTATGTAATATCTTTCAAGAGATTTCATCAACAAACTAGTGTCTAAGTTGCTCATCGATCAATTAAACGTTTCTATTGTATTTGAAAATATGAAATTGTAAAGGAAATATGATTTTCGGTCAGTAAAATAAATGAAAGAAATGGTCCGTAAATGATCGATCAGTAAAGTACTTAAATGGCTAGTTATTAATTAATTTGGATTGTAAATAAATTTAAAAATCAGTAAATATAATTTATTCACAGGCGATTATATTAAAGGATCGATATAAAAATTAAAATGGTTATTGAGTAAATCACTTTTGTTCTTCTTTTCCTTTCTCTTCAGCTATTCTACGTATGTTATCGTTCTTTTGACTTACTTCTTTTCACCTACATATTTTGTAAATAAGAAGAATCATTTTTTTAATTCTTCTTATTGTTCATGATCTAAAATAAAGGGAAAGAAGCTTCTTGACTTTTTCCCTGATCGTTATCTATATCTATCCCCATGTATAAATATTTACTGTTTTTTCGATAGAAATAACATACTTCACGTTTACAAAATCTGATGTATTTGTAACTATGAAAGTGGTACAAGTTTCTCAATATGAAAGCGATATATCAGATGAAAAGGTGACAGAAGAAGATCATGAAATAAATGAAAATAAAAGAAACCTAGAAAAAGGGAATCAAAATGTTGAGTTAAAAGATATACATTTGATAATGAATCATTCAAATCAAATGATGGTTGGTATGAAGGTATACAACTGTATTTACCAAGTGCAAACAACACTCTAGAGGCAACCAATAAAACAATGAAA
Organism: Rotaria sordida; assembly: GCA_905250125.1. Taxonomy (NCBI): domain Eukaryota; kingdom Metazoa; phylum Rotifera; class Eurotatoria; order Philodinida; family Philodinidae; genus Rotaria; species Rotaria sordida. The sequence goes on along the minus strand of CAJNOL010004029.1, from coordinate 10,014 downwards.
GATGATAGAACGTTTCGAGAACACCATGTTTTATCAAGAGCTTTAACAAAGTCTTCAAATATTATTATCAATAATTGTACTCATAGAATAATTCAATTTCCATTTTCTTTTTTTCTCAATTATTCTTCATATTTTCTCGTATTTTTTCTGTAGTTCTTTGATTTATTTGAATTTACTTTCTACTAGTAACGGTTACTTTTCTACTGATATACTTTATATTTTTTACTAGTATAAATCAAAATTTTTTACTGCTCTTATATTTAATAAACTGATCATTTTACAATTAATTACTGATAATTCTACCACTGGCCATTTACATATTTGTTTCTTGACCATTTCTTCTGTTTTACTGACCACTTAAATGGTAACCAAAAAAAAAGAACGACAGATTCATTGAAATCATAGACTATAATAATTCATTTTCTATCATACCCATAATTGGATATAACAACTTCATTAAAAGATCATAGATAGAGATTTTCATCTATGAAATTAAACTTTCGAACATTCGATTGTCTTCGCAGCTGAAAATTTACATGAATATTGTTTTTTTTTCTATGCATAATTATTCTATGAAATTAGTAAAATTGTATCAAACTATGAAAGTCTATACGGCATTAGAATAACTTAAAGCTCACATGAATTAATTTCTTTTTTAAGAAAAAAGTTTCACTATAATATCATCTTATTTTTGTCGTCAACATGTAATGGAGTATGATGAGTCATCGTTCGGCATTTTTTTTCTCTGAATATGATTTATAAAAAAAAACATATCGGACTAGCCGACGATTTCACTTCCTTATTTTAGGGTGTGTTTTTTTATGTGACTATTTTTCCAGACACTGTTGTCTAATATGGAGGGTACAGCTTTGCCCAACAACCATCGAAATAATAAAAATTCCAGTAAGAGACGACGATCCAAACAAAATAAAGCTCAAGGAACAACAACAACAGCAACAACCAATGATGAACAATTTAGAATGGAGAGGCCTTTTTTTCATACAGGTTCTCCAACATTTTATACATCAACATGCAAACAAACTGATGCTACTGTTTTATCTTTGAATAAAGTATAAATCTTATCATTAATCCTTTATCTAACTTACTACTTAAGATTTTTATTAGGAGCAGCCAATAGTATCAAATATGCATGAACAACAATCCTTTGTACAAAGTAATATTTTTTTCTAATGAAAAATTCTTTTTCTAACGTTTTCTTTCGTATTCTAGACAATAATTTGCAATCTGGAAGTAAAGTGATTAGCCATAATTTGCAGCCACTAATGCCATCTACACAACTGCCATTACAAACTGTAATTGTCAGAAAGCTCAGTGTGAGAGAAAAAATTCCAGCAACTGGATCAAAGAAATTAGCATCAACCTCATCAAATAACATGTCGACATTGGAAACAGCGATGCACTCAGTTGTTATGAACTCAAATATAACTACGGGTAAATATCTTTATATGTGATCAAGTCTATTAGAATTGAAAATCTAAATTAGAAATCCTTTTTACTTTTGTTCTTAGATAATAATTTATCTTCGTCAGTACCACCACGACCTTTAACAGCCCGTGAAAATGAAATTTATAAAAAATTATGTGAGATTATTTTAACAATACATAAAAGCAAAGAATTTGTATCACGTGAACGAGTTCAACGAGAATTATTTCATTATTATAATGTTAACTCCTGGTATGATTTAAGGACTCAACCATCAAGGTTTGATGCATTGATTAATCTTACTGATCGACAAAAAACTGTGACGTTTTACATGCATGTTTTCGAACAAATATTTAATTTGTGTACACTAAATGATCTGGAGTCACTTCTTGCTAGATTCTTGAAAGTGGGAAAATACGATGATCTTCTATTAGGTCCACTCGATAAAAATCCGGAAGTGCAACGAATATTCAAATATCAACCAACTAACCCTGATCAGTACATTCCTGAAATAACCACTGGACAAGTTATTAAAAGTTTCATTGAGTTTCAAAAAGCACATCGATATCAGCGATTAACTTCATTTGATGGCTTTATCGATCATCTTGTTGAAGGACATAATCTTCAATCACGTGAAGAGTTAGGTCTTTTTTGCAAGTCATTTCCTTATCTGGTACAGGTAATCTAGACATTAATGATATTCTTTGTATTAGCTTTTATGATTCTTTCTTTCTTCATAGATGACCAATAATTTAAGACGAGATCAAGAATCGTATATGCAACAAGTAAAGGAACAATTACAAAAAGATCTCATTGAAGATGTTCGCGTACATTTGGCCGAATTCAAAGAAAAAATGCATGATGAATTAGAACTTTCATCTTTTAATAAGAAAAAAACACCAACTGCTGTATTCAATTACCTCATATCGGTTGTGGATAAGTATTTGAATTTCATACCTCAACAACCAATACTCTTTGCAATACTAACCCATCTTCGTGATGATGAAATGTTACGATGCTTGTTCAATGTAAGCATTTATCTAGGTACTATTGATAAGCCAGAAATATTCATTGCGGAACTTAAAAAACTTTATGGTCATCAAGAGAGAACTCCGTCTGCACAAGAAACAATAATGACGCAGCAACTATCTATTATAACTGAAAAAATGAGCAAAAAAGATCGCAAAAAAATGAATCGCATGATGAAACAACAGCAATCACAATTACAATATTCAAACATAAGCGTCGACGAACAAATAGTAAGTTTTGCTATATTCATAAGTAGCATTTCTTGATGATATAGACGACGAAGTGAATACAGGATATGAAAATTTCAAATTCATCTTAATAATTTGGTTGGTTTTGTGTTTATGAGACTAATATTTTCCAGGTAGTTATTTTAGAAAACTTTTGTAGCAATAAGATACTGTCGTATTTTATTCTTTCGAGTATAATTACCAATGTTTCCAGTGAAGACTAAATCTGCGTGTATATCAAACATACACTAGTTCTATAAACTGATCATATTGATTTATTTTCGGTTTTTTTGTAATGTGATAGGTGGCATAAAGAATCACACTAATGATTTGGATAGAAAAACTATTTTCCAATAAAAATTTGAAGAAAATAAAATTCTCTCTGTGATTCCAAAAATTTGGGTTTCTATAAAATCTAAAGCCTAGTTTTTCAGCACTCAGAATCCAAAAATAAAAGTTTCTTTTAATAAAGCAACTTATTCTCTAGAAAATGGGATGCCTCTGAGTTCTTCACAACATTTTTCGGCTGAAGTATATCAATTTAAAGAAAAACATAGGAGAATCCTTTTTGTCTCTTTTTGTTCATAGGAAATGGCGAAAAAGATCACTATTGCATTTTTCTTAAAATTAATGTAGTTCAGTTAAAAAGTTTCGTGGAGAGCTTTGAAGACATCTCATTTTCTAGAGGATGAATGGCTCTATTAAAAAAACTTTTATTTTGGGATTGTGAATGCTGAAGAGCTAGGTTTTAAGTTTTCCAAAGATTCTGAATTTTGGGAGCACAATGAGGATTTCATTTTCCCCAAATCTTTGTTCAAAGACGAATTTCTCTATCCATGTCAGTATTTCAATTCTTTATGCCAGTAACGACATTATGGAAAAAAATCGAAATTCAATCTGGGTGATCAGCTTTTGTAGTCGCTGTTTGTTTATAGAAATTTAACTCATCAAGAAAACAATCATACAAAATTTCACGAGAAAACTAATGCTTTTTCATTACATGAAATGCTTATTTTTAATGAATGTTTTGTTTTTATACAATCCATCTTACGAGGAACCTACCCGAACTGTTACCGATCGTTTGACATCGTATTGAATTCAAAATAAGGTCTCGATAAGACTAGAAAAATTCTAGTCGGGTTCGTGCTCATTGACCTCTGGATTCGTGTTACTGAATTTTCGATCCAGCTTTATAGGTATTTATCATAAAATCAAATAACAGTATTTCGACCTGAAATTTCGCCCATAGATAGGACTGATGACTCTGTAAGTATCCTGAATGTTTCAGCTGAAAAGAATATTCTCTTCGACTGAAACATTCAGAATACTCCCAAAATCATCAGACCTATCATCTATGGGCGAAATTTCAGGTCGAAATATTGTTATTTGATTTTTCGGTAAATATCTAAAGCTGGATCGAAAATTTAGTAAAACAATCATAACTTGGCTCCAGAGATCCATAAACACGAACCCTTTTAGGATTTTGCTAGTCTTACCCATACCTTCTTTTGAATCCAATATGAAGTCAAATGATGGGTATCAATTCGAGTAGTTCTCTTGTCAGGCACAAGACAATTTGGAATATGTTCGTTTACCTTTCATTGTGTAGATGCCTTTTTATGTCTTAATGAAAGTGTAATGAACTTTTATCATTATTCAATTTTAGCCAACAACAAATACAACGTTTGCTACTCCATTCAGTACATCTTTCTCAAGCTGTTTGTTGACATCTCATCTAAGTAGACCGAAAACACCAGTATGCCTTAAACAACTTTGCTCTGATATCTATGCTCATTTGATTCATTATGATACGCCACTCACAATCAAACAACTTATTAAAATTGATGAGGATCTATGTGCTCAATATGATGTTACTAATTTTTCTGCATTTACCTATGATGAAAATGATGATGATGATAATTCTGCAAATTTTATATTATTTCTTAATAAATATCGTCAAATAATCGATCCACATGAAGAATTATCTGTTTATGAACAGACAACATCAACAGACAATCAAACAGAATTGTATTCATTTGTTGAACAGTTAAGCATTCTGAATAATGATGAAATAAATGAAGAACATCAATTGCAACATATAGCATTGATTCATGGACATGTAAACACTGAACAACTTCATATAAGTCCAGAAAAATTATCAGCAGTAGACAAAGCAGTTAAACATAAATTTGGTAGATCAATTAACTTTCGTAAAGGAAATCAAATAATAAAGAAAGCTAGAAAAAGATTTCAAAAAAATAAATACACAATTATTCGGTAAAAATTGTTTCTATTTATATTCATAATATAAATTAAATACATTATTTGATTCTAGCTTTGAAGAATCTTTATTAGATATAAATGGTTTAAATCAATTGGATAGTTGTCCAATATCACTGAATGTTAATGAAATTCAATTATGTCAATTAATACTTCATTGCCCATTGATGACTAATCTTTATACATGGCTTCAGTGGTTAAATTTTTTTCAACCAAAATATGGTACTCTCAAATCATTTATTACTAAGCACGAATGTAAGTTCAAAGATCTTCGTTTACTTGAAACATCAACTGGAGAAGTATATCGTTTACCTATCAATGCCAGTCTTGCTACATTTGAACATGAACTCAACGAAATGCATATTCGTTCAGCTGTTGGACATCTATGTTCATTGATTATTGAGGAAGGTTTAATTACACGATTTCCAATTAATGTTTATCGAACATCTATGGATACTTGGTTTCGTCATCTTAGATCTTTGGCTACATTACAAAATGATCATATCGATCCAATGCAACATATACTTGATTTTTTAATGTATCTACCAATACTTATTGGTCAATCAAGAATTATTGAAGAACTTATTCTTGTACCACTTGATAAAGTATTTGGTGATGTTTCAGACAATGCAATTAATGTGCGAACAAGACTATGGGATTTAGCAAATGTACAACAAAGGATAAAATTAGAATTATGGGGTCATACAGTAAATATTGTTGAATGGAAGAACGAAAAAAAATGGTTAGGAGATGATGAATGGGAAGAAACATCTATTCTAAAATCAGAAAATGAATTCATCCAACAACAACAAAACATTGATGCAGGTAGATTATTTTGAAAAAATTTCTTCTTTATAAGTATTGTTAATTAATATTACCTTTGAATATGTTTGATGAGAAATATTTTTGTTAAACACGAAAATTTAAGTTTGGAGTACGGTTCTATCTTTCTCAGGAGTCGCACGAGGAGGATGTGGATGGCTAGAATTTTGTCAAAAAGTCTTTCGCCAATAGAACATTAGCTCATGGCGAAAGTCTACTATACTTCCGCCAATTGACGAATTCCAGGGATAGAGTTCGTCATGTTCGAAACTTTCAGACTCAGAAATGATCGGGTCCGAGACCAACCCGGCGGGCTCTACTACGAAGCATGTTGGTAATAGTAGGGTGGACTTTTGCAAGTTGCTATGAAACAATATTAATATAGGATATATATGAGTGCTGAAGTTAATATTGTTAGAATATAAATAAAATAGCTTACACTTAGGATGTGTACGAATGCGAGCGAGTCATGTTTTTAATTAGAAAGAAGTGAGATTATTGTGAAAAAAAAGCAAACAAAGCATAAACTAATGTTCATTTGGCGATGAACCTGATAAGTCTGATTTGGAAACATCATTCTTGTTGTTCTTTCCTTTTCTTCCACAACACACAGGTTCGCCAACTAGATGAGCAAGAGACATGAATGTATCAGCTAATGATCTCATTTTGGGTGTGACTGTGAGTCATATTTTTAATCCACACCTACAGGCTTGATTCTCTGACAATGTCGTTCCTTTAGCGATCTGAGATTGTAATCCAGCAGCGTGAGTTATGACAAGCATAAATCGAACGATTATTATCTGAAAAGACATATACAATTTATAGATACGACATAGACGAATATAGTATACCAATGTAGTGGATAGAAACTTTTTTAATCGACATCTAATTCACAGTCAAATTGATGAAATGGCAATAGTTTTTCGCCAATTGGTGAAAATTCTATTGACAAAATTTCGAAACCTTGAGGGATCTAAGAAAAGTAAATTGAAAATAATAAAAACTTTAAAAAACCTAGCTAGTTTTATTGAACAATAACAAATCATTTGCAATTGTTGGTGGGTATACACTCCCTACTTTTGTGGCTTCTGATCTCTCTTCATGGAATAGATCTATATAGATTAATGCAATTTATCATTATCGGTTTATTTTTAAGTTAATCCTGCTGTGATGACATCAGCTGTTACGAAATCACTTTCGACTGTGACAACTAATATAACTTCTATTATACCTACTCCAGCTGCAGCTAATATCAATGATAAAAACGATTCAGTTCAAGCTGCATTCGAACATATCGAATCAATTCGTCGAGGTTTTGGTGTTGATAGTGGCCTTGATCCGACTAGCCAATCAATAATTACTAATCTTCTAGGCATGATTGAACGAAGTTTAGAAAGATTATCTAATGATCTCTACTTGGAACAAGGTCATTTCGTACTAGAACTTATTCAAAATGCTGATGACAATCAATACACATTAGATCGTGTACCTACTCTACGTTTTATTCTCTCATCAGAACGAATTCTTGTGTGTAACAATGAAATAGGATTTCAACCTTGTAACATTGCAGCAATCTGTAATGTAGGTGCTTCAACTAAAGGAAAACATAAACAAGGTTATGCTGGTCATAAAGGTATTGGATTTAAATCAGTTTTCATGATATCACATCGGCCAGAAATTCATTCTCAAAATTATCACTTATGTTTTGATACTGTTAATGGAACTCAACAAATTGGGTATACATTACCAATATGGATAGATCAATATGAAGAAGAATTACCTAATATTGATGAATGGGCGACATGTATTCGTCTACCAATTAAAAAAGAAGCACAAGATGCTCGACTAAAAGAAAATTTTAAGAAAATAGAATCAATTTTTCTACTCTTTCTCAATCGTTTACGACAAGTTGAAATCATAAATCAACATGATATTTCTTCGATTCATAATAATAATAATAATAATCGAATATTTACCAGAATTGATCATGTTCATGGACAAATTATAGAATTACAAGAAAAGAGTATGAATGGAACCATCATTAGTAATTTATGGCTTGTAGTCAAAAAGGTCATTGAAGTACCCCCTAATATTAAGGTAATAAAAACAAAAATATTTACAGTTCTCGGCATATGTTCATACGAATTTTAATTTTAGAAAAAATTACATGATGTAAAAGGTGATGTTGATTCAACAATCATTGCCGTTGCTTATCCACTCAATGGTATGCAAGATTCTTTATCATCATTTCCACCAACTCAGCCTGTTTTTGCATATTTACCACTTTGTTCATATGGATTTCGTTTTATTCTACAAGCTGATTTTGAAGTTCCAGCAAATCGTCAAGAAATTCTTCATGATAACCTATGGAATGAATGGCTTAAATCAGAAATGACTTGTCTTCTTTCTTTAGCTTATTGTCAATTTCAACATCTACCTGATCTACTTACATTATCTACAATTAATACACAAATAAATTATCAACTAACACCAATACAAATAATAAAATATTTTCTTAAATTTTTTCCTCTACAAAATGAATCGAAACCATTCTTTAATACATTTGTTGATAAAAGTATTCAATTACTAATGGGTATTATTAAATTACCGGTTTCACATCAAAATGAGAAAGACGAAATAATTATCGATTGGGTTTCACCTTCTCAATGTGTTATTGTACGAGATGAATTTATTCGAAAAATTCTCTCACAAGATTTATTATTATCTCATTTCAATAGTTATTATGTTCATGAACAATTAGTCCATGAATGTGATGAACAAATTCTACTGAAATTAGGTTGTCGTCAACTTGATTTTTCAGATATTACACGACTTATTGAAGTATCATATAAACAAAATGAACAACAACATCTTAAAACAACATCAGCTATAGAACAGAGTAAATTCTAAAGATTTAAACTACAATGCATTTCAAAATATAATATTCTTCACTGATTTTTGAATAACTTTTGATAGGACCATTATAAAGACTTGTGATTTTCACCATTCAAGAGACTGACTAATCAAATTTCGATATATTCCAATGACCTCAAATCTTTTCTCTTGAATGGTGAAAACCACAGATCTCTATAATGTTCCTATCGAAAGTTATTCCAAAACCAGTGAAGAACATTATATTTTGAAATAGGTAGTAGAGTATTTTTCTCAAGAGAAAAGAAAATCGTCAAATACATTATAATACTTTATTGATAATTTCTCTTTAGTTGCTCAATGGATTGTATGTCTCGACTATAGTCTTCAACAACAGCGAGAAGAAATGAATTATAAAGAGCGTGAAAATGATACAATTTTAAAACTTAAACAGTTGAAAATTATTCCATTAAAAGATCAATCACATTTAGTATCTATTGATGAATTTGACAAACATACTATCTCGTTTCCACCAGACAAATCAACTCCATTTTCAAAACATCTTAAACTTGTTCTTGATGATATACCTACACTTGATGAACAATTACTTAATTTTATTGAAGATAAATATCCACGACGAATTGATTCAATTAAACGTCTTCTTCAAAATCTTGGTAAGCTATCGATAGATGTTCGTTCGTGTTTATTCTTTTGTTTATACAGGTATCACTAAAGCATATAATATTCGTGAAATATATCGTCAACATATGTTACCAATTATGTCAAATCCAACGCGTTGGTCTTCAAAATCAGAATTAGTATTAATTGCATATCTTTTATGTATTTATGAATATCTATACTTACCTAATCCTGATATATTTGAAAATGAATTAAAAACATTACAAAATAAAATGATTATTAAAACACATAATAATCAATTTGTTTCATTAGGTTCTTCTGATGTTATTGTTCATTTAACATCAACGTATGGTTGTAGAGATTCACTTGAATCTTTAAATTTATCCAATTATCAGTTCCTTTTTATTTCTGATGATTATTATACTGAGTTTTGTCGTACCGGACTATGTCGTAACGATCATGATTTACGTTCTTTTGTCAAATTTCTTAAGGACCTCAATTTGAGTGAATTTCTTCTGGTAAACGTGAATGAAACATGTGAGTATAACATTAATTTAATATATTAATAAATTGCTTTTCTTCTACATTAGCGTTTATCGATGTTCAACAACTTGTCGATACTAAATGGGCCTATTTAATTCCACAGTTAATTGAAATGATTCATGAACCATTTATAATACAAGATTATCGTTCTGATGAGTTC
>CAJNOL010004027.1:0-17991 GCA_905250125.1 Rotaria sordida | reverse complement strand
TAGAACACAAATATATGTAAATATAACCATAGACAATTCTTATCTTTGTTGATAATTATCTTTTCGTCGACGAATTCAAGTGTTAGAGTATAATAGCAAGATGTATGAATAAAGATGCTCTATTCTGATAAAAGACCTAGATATACACTACTGGCCAGAAGTCCCTGGACGTGTGAAAGTTCGAGTGAAGATCAATCATTTTCCATGATATTTTTACCAGAGATGCAGCTTGAAAAACTGTGATCGCAAGTACCAATCCGAGCTCGAATACACTGAGTAAAAGTAAAGTTATAGATCAAATACTGCTTTCAGTCTGGTAAACATAATTTCGATATTTAAAGATTTTCTCAACCTGGCTCATCCATTATTTCGAACTTTCTGCTTCTATGTTTCCGAATATCAGCAATTTCTTCTAAAAAATTTATGTCGGAGATGTAATAAGTAGCAGACTTCAAAAGCAAGAGTCAGATAGGTTGAAAATTTCTTTAAATATCGAAATTATGTTTACCAGACTGAAAGCAGTATTTGATCTATAACTTTACTTTTACTCAGTGTATTCGAGCTCGGATTGGTACTTGCGATCACAGTTTTTCAAGCTGCATCTCTGGTAAAAATGTCATGGAAAACGATTGATCTTCACTCGAACTTTCACACGTCCAGGGACTTCTGGCCAGTAGTGAATATCCATTTTTGCATCAAGAGTTACCAGAGTAAAAACTTAAAATTCAGAAATCTTTTTCAAAAGCAAAGAACAATCAGAATTTTTTTGAGCGAAATCAGAAATTATTCAGAAAAGGCATTGTTTTTGCAAATTAATAGCTAGTATGTTAATATGCTGGCAGCAAATACTTTACTAGTATTTTTTTTTAATCGACCTTACTTTATTTTCATAAATATCTAAGCGTACAGAAACGCAATGCAATAAATATAGTGCTTAGTTAATACGAAATCACAAAAGATACTTAGTATCGAACTCTTCCACTAGACTCGAATTTCATTCTCAAAAAATATACAGAAACAAACTAAATGCATACCATATAGGTTATAAAATTCTACGAATGAAAACTCAATTATATAATATCGAATCGATATTATTGTTCATATTTTGTCTTTTTCCACTTTAACAAGTGTAGTTGCGTTAAAATATGTTTATAAAATTGTTCGTAAGAATAATTACTATTCGTTCTTATTTAAGTTGAGCATCATTATACTAATGAGTTATAATCATATTTTACGTCACCAAGGAAACTACGACTCAAAGAGTTCAGAATTGAGAAGAAAATTAGAAAAATTCAGAAGAAAGTACCGAAGTACCAAAATCAGAAAAAAATCAGAACATCAGAAAGTATTCAGAAAAATTTTCAAAATTCAGAAACTTGTTATTTTTTTCAGAAGATCTGGCCACCCTGTTTGCATCATAGGTAGATTTGCGTATAGTTAGTACTGTTGTAGGTATTGGTGAGGCTCTTCATCCAGATCCAAACGCGCACCTTAGAGACATCCACGGCAGCTGAAAACTTGCCGTTGTCTCACTACAGTCCCAGAAAAATTATGGCTGCTGCGGTGTTGCGTCAACGCAGTGAGCTATATAAAAAGTTGCCGCTGCTGCATTGGTCGTTGGTGGATTCTTTGAAAAACTCTCTCGTGACTGTGCTAAATTTGTACAGTTAGATTGAATCCATCAAATTCACCATGATGCTGACTGCTGAACTTGCAGACACTCAAATCGGATGAAAACCCATCTAGTTTTACGATCTCTCTAAAAAAGAAGTTTCCAGTGCTGCACCGCTACCACGATAGCATTTCTGAAGTGTCTTCCGTGACACTGCCATGCTCTATACACATATCATGATTAACAAACATTGTCTTGAATATCGCACATATTTGGATAGAGAAAAAACAAACTTAAAATCAAACATAACGGACATTTTAATTAATTTTCACAGTTATAATGTAATTAAGAAAATGTTCATTTTTGAACCTATTGCATTTCATCTCCTGACAAATCATGAACAATGTTTTTCCATGAAATATAACAACAGAGTGTTACATAACCTTTGCCTTCCCCTCTACAACTTAAAATATCAATGATATCGCAAATGTATTTTATATCAAATTAAAGTGCGTCAAAAACTGAATTTATTGGTACTAAATGGTAAAGGTTATGAAAACTTTTTAATGTCGAATTTAAGAGATTTTCAGAAATTTGATACTTTTTTGGTGTAGAAAAGTAAGGTTGCAGTAGTTCAAAAATGGAATAAAACATTCTTCTTAAATATTTTTACATGGTTCGATAGAGCTCATCGAGCCGTACAAAACTACATATTTCAAAAATATTTTGAGCCATCTTCTTGAGATAAAAAATTCAAAAAAATTACTTGAAAAATCTCAAAAAATATTCAAAAACTTCACTTTTTTTCATATAACAGGAAAACACTCGATTTTTCAATAAAGTGAGATTTTGTTTATTATTTTTACTGACTCAGACGTTTCGAAATGTACTCATTCGATGTCGCATGAAAAACTGAATCTAATTAGCACATGTCGAAACGTCTGAGACAGAAAAAATAATAAACAAAAGCTAACTTTATTGAAAAATCGAGTGTTTTTGTGTCATATGAGAAAAGTGAAGTTTTCGAATAGTTTTTGAGATTTTTCAAGTCATTTTTTGAAGTTTTTATCTTAAAAAGACGGGTCAAAATACTTTTGAAATATGTAGTTTTGTACAGCTCGATGAGCTGTATCGAACCATATAAAAATATTCAAGAAGAATGTTTTTTTTCCATTTTTGAACTACTGCCATCTTACTTTTCTACACCAAAAAAGTATCAAATTTCTGAAAATCTCTTAAATTCGACATTAAAAGGTCTTCATAACCTTTACCATTTAGTATCAATAAATTCAGTTTTTGATGCACTTTAATTTGATATAAAATATATTTGTAATATCATTGATATTTTAAGTTGTAGAGGGGAAGGCAAAGGTTATGTAACACCCTGCAGGTTAGCATGTACGTGACTGTGTCAGAGTATTTATCTTTATTGCCAAATTCTATTCATAAAAGGTATTTCTTAATAATAACTTTGATAGAAAAAAAAGGTTTGACATTTGGCTATTATTTCAATAGAGTGACATTTATATAAAATAATTTCTTAAACTATTAAAAGCTATCGTATTTTACGTAGCAATGTCTTTGGCTAATTACTAACGAAATGAAACGTTTAAATCTTTAAAAAAAACTAATATATGTACTCAAATAACAAAAAAAAAAATATCATTCTATTCTTGTTTTTCTCTATTTTATTATCCATAACAACCATTCGACATTTTCTATTTCTATTTATTTTCAAATTAAAATGTCTGTTACTGATAGTAAGTTCTTCTTCTAATTTTTTTTTGTTAATAACGTCTTTCTACAGATGAGAAATCTTTGTCAACTGTCAAAGACAATGTTTATTCACAAGCGTTGGGCCAAAATGAATTTCGTAATCATACCTATCCATGGGGTATGGATCCAACTATATATCTTGTAGAAGCACGTCAACAATCACGTATTAATAAATTTCTTACGTTACGAAAATCTCTTACAACTATGACTCAATCATCATCATTAAATAAAGAACACAAACAAAATGATATTTATGAAATTACAAATATATTTGAAAATTTAAAAACTATGCGTTCTGAATTATTAGCATTAAATCAATCTGATACTGACAGTGCTACGCAATTTGGAAAAGAAATAGCAATTATTATAACTGATTTACTCTTACGTGTTGTTCATCAAATAGGTCAAACAAATATTCATACACCGACATTAGAATCAATTATTGCTTATATAAGAAGTTTAATGCATACAAGATCAGAACATATGCGACAAACAATACCTGGTTCATTATTAATATCATGGTATGAATTATCACATTTAATGTCATCAATGCAAAATGAACCAGAATTAAGAATAACAAATATAAAAGCAAGACAATTAATAGATGTTGCTCGTGATACAGCTGCTTGGGCTTATAAACATCTAACGACAGAACGTTTAACTAATGAGCGAATTGGTTTTAAAGATCGAAGTAGTTTAGCTTATACTTATGAATGAAAAATTAAAAAAAAGACAATTATTGTCTAATCATTTTGAATTCAATACTGCGAAATAAAAATATTTTTTTTCTTAATTGTTCGATTTCATCTTTAAGTCAATTTTCGTTGGAAAAATTGAAATTGAGATAAATGCATGGAAAGTCAAGATACAGGACATAACAGAATCGCTTTTTTTTTCGAATGAAGCTTTGTTATTCTTATATATAGAAGAATACTTTTATAATTAGAACACCACTTTTTGAGAGTTTTTCGAAACTTTGAACTTTTATCGTCTTAAAAAGTAAGAATTTTAAAAAGAAGGGCTCAGTATTTGTTGATTCTTGTTCGTCGAATATCTCTCGAAAATATTATTCTATAGGGTGGAAAATTTTACTATAGTCTTTTCTGATTGAATCATATTTATCAGAACTCTTTATAATTGCATAATCTAAAATAAAATTTAAGATATCGTCATCAAAAGTATCTTTCATAATGTTTAATAATAGTTGAACTCGAATTTCTAAACATAATTTAATTCATTACTGAATTACAAAAATATTCGTATAAACTATTCATGAAAGACATTGATTGCTCATCATTGCAAGTATTTCTTCACATAATAATTGATTTATGATATCGACAAAAAAAAACTTTCATCTCTCAATTAAAAAAAAGCCCTGAACATGAATCTGTATATGATAAAGATTAAGAGTAATGATTAATTTATATCGAAATTTTAATTCTTTTTTTCTTTTTTTTTCATACATTGCCATGATAAACAAATAAAAAGAACATAAGTACATGATTACTGAGCAAAAGTACAAGTCTATCATCTACCTACAGCATGAAAAAAAAGAAAGATATTGTCGTAATCATCAATAGTACCGGTAACTGATAAGCATCTTTTTTTTTTTGTTCTTTTCTTACCTTTTGTAGTACCTTTTCTCTTTCATTTTATTCATTGTCAACGTTTGTATTAAATACAATTTCTATTAAAATAAAATGACTGAACAATTATCGAAACATAATAACATTTATTCATCATATTCATCAGTTCATGATATGATTAGAAAATTTAATATACTTGGAAAAGTAAACGATTCTGCATTTGTACCAATTCAATTACAACATAACACACATTTACTATCATCACCAAGTTCAACACATAGATCAACAATGAGTAAACATGATTCAAATCTAAATGAAATTGAACAGAAAAAGAAATCATCAAATGAAATATTAACTCTACCAAAAATATCAACAACATCAGTTCATTTTCAATCTAATCTACAACAAAAAAGCATTTCAAATTTATCAAATTCTGATATAAATAAGAAAAATACAGAACTAACATCCGTTTCAGTTGATACTTCACCAACTGTTATCTATAAAGAACTTCAAAGTCCAGTGAATAATAGTCAATCAAATTCAAGACATAATAGTTTTGATGATATTGAATTAAGATTAATCGAAACCATAGATACGCGAAAACAAATAATTGATAATCATAATAATATTCAATATTCATCATCATTTATTGAAAATTATGAAGTAAATGATATCCAACAACAGCCAATAGATATGTCTTCTTCTCCTGGACTGCCACCACCACCGCCACCACCAGTTTTTGCATTGCCACATGTTCAACAAGAATCGACTTATCACCCAAAACGAACACTTAAATTATCAAATTTTTTATTGGAAATAGGTGTATTAATTACTATTTTTATTGTATGCATGGTACTTGTCTTAGCTATACGACAAGATCAAGTAAATCTTCGAATAACAAAGCAGGTATATTGCTCTTCAATAAATAATTCTTTTCTTTTTTATCTATTATTTTGGTTCTCAGGTTGTTTATACATATATTTATTTTGTTTCAATTATTTGGATGATATGGTGTACATTTGATATAATAAAATTTCGTCAACAATGGATGGAATTAACATCATCAGTTCATGATCAAGAAGAATATATGCATATAGTTGAACATTATCCACATAGAATATCATATTTTCCTGATATGTATAATACTAGTGGTTTATTTATGAGGATTGGAGCTGGATGTAAGTGTTGAAATTTTTTATGAACAAATTAATTTTAATGATGCTTTCGATTTTTAGTACTTTGTATGTGTAGTCTTATATTGAATGTTATACAATTAGTAAAAACAATTGAAATAATACGAACTGGTTCAAAACAAAATGAACTACTTTTAATTAATTATTCACAATCAGTTTTTATAACTAAATTAATTACTTTTATATTTCGTTTTCTTTTTCATTGTGTGCAATTTATATTTTTATTTCGATATGGAAATGTAAGTAGTTGAATGAAATTGTTTTCTTTTTTTGTCATTTAGAATTTCCTTTTTATAGATTGTTATTGATCGTTATCATTTAATGGCAAAAATTGGTCTTATTCATATAATTATTGCTAATTTTTGTACTTGGTTTGAAGGTAAAAGAGATAACTTATTAAAACCTAACAATGATTTCTATACTTTTCTTAGCTATTGTAATTGAAACATTGGATGAATTACGTAAACATTCAAATAGTATAAAATCAGAAAATATACCAATGATTTTCAATACAACAAAAATAAATAAAACAATAAGTTCAAAATCAGGTATTTAAAAAAAATAGAAACAGAATTGAAGTGAAAAAGAATGACAAAATAAGATTATATTATCGACATTTAATTTACGAACAATATATTCTTTCGCTGCTATACCTATGTATAGATAAAAATAAAACAATATGTCGATGGAAAATAATAACATTTTCAATAAATATTTGTTTTTTGATAACCAATATGTTATATCAATCAACGTTATTAGTACGGAAAAAAAAACAAATTTTTCTTATTCCTAAAAATCAATGTTCATTAAGTATATTCTATTTCTTTGAAATCAACAAAAATCTATTTGATTTTTATCAACTGACGAAATATCAACAATATTGTTTCAGCTGTCCTTGTCACATCCCACACTCTATCAAAATTCTACGAGTGTAGGATGACATTTATCTTGTATGATATATTCTGATGGATAAGCAATGTAGCTGTCAATTTAATTATTTCACTGAGAAGATGACAGTGAATAATTCTTTTTCTTGATTACAAGTCTTATCATGTCAACTGAAATTCAATCAAAAAATAAATCCTGTAAAAGATAGTCTTGCTAATCCTTGTTCATATCGGTAAATTCTATCTTTTCAAAAATTAAAAACGTACTCTTTGAATTTTCTATATTGATCGATCAAATACAAACTTCACATCATAGAAGAACTCTTAGAAAAAGAAGAACTTCAATCTAGATAAACAATTCGTTTATCAGGTTAAAAAAGAATTCTCAGAATATCACATAGAATATATAGAGAATGAATACAACCCAAGATGAGAATCTATCAAAGGCATTCGAAGCTCGAACTCTTTACCAGTGATGTCACAATAGAAGTTTGTGACAGTTTTATTCTATAATTATATTCTTTCAGATAGAACAAATTATTTTATCTAAACTAGAAATTTTATCTAGGAAAATAATTCAGAAAAATTTTTAATAATTATTTTTTTTTGGCTATTTTTTTAAAGATGAAAGGGCATCTATTTCATGTATATCTTTTGGTATGATCAATTGTCTTAAAGAAATTTCTGCTGATGTTTCAATTAACAGATCTTTCTCCAATAGTTTACATAATACTACAACAAATTCTCTTAAATTGATTGAAAAAATTGAATCAATAATGAGTGTTTATTTATATCCATGTTTCATTGAATACAGTCTTATATGTGTAACTGTATTTTATATTATGTGGCGTAATGTTGGCAAAAATGAAAATCGATCATTTTTACATTTTGGTGATCGTCATATATTTACAGTAGATTGTTCTCGTGCATCTCATGGTTTACTTCTTGGAGGCATTATTTTTATATTAACTATATTAACACTTATACCAGTTTATATTCTTAATTCAACATTAACAATTCTAATAACACATATAACGGAACTTATTTTACTTGTTGTTTCATTATTAATTGTTTGTATATCATTTTCTTATACAACAAAACTTTATTATGATCGACAAGCACATGTTGATGTATTCGATCAAATATTAATTTTAGTAACAACAGTTGGTGATTTTGCTTATTCATTTTTTGGTTTATTTGCATCGATATTTATTGAATCGTATAGAATTCAATTTTCAAGATTTATTGCAATAGTTATAGGTTTTTTATCTATTTTACAAACATTTTTACAATCTGGTTTTATTTTGGATACTTTAAAACGACGATTAATTACAAAAAGTGAAATAAGAAAAAAACCAGGACGAGAATTAATAACTGCCTTATTATTAATTAATCTCGGTAAGCAACCATTATTCTTATTTATATGAAAAGAAAAACACAATTATCAAATGATATGTCATTTTTATTTATCCAACATACATATGTATAGTTGACATTAGGTCAAAAAAAAAAAGGTAACATTCATAAGGCAAACTTTGTTATTTCCAAAACAAACAAATATATATATATATTCTTGGTTATTTCTCATATTATTTGTTTTTACTTGGAGTGAACGTATTTACATTAAATTACAAAAAAAAGGTCTAGCACTTCTTTCTAAATGTTTTTCTAGTTGTCCACAAATATTCCTAGCATATGCATAGTACATTCACAAATGTCACAATACATTCATTATCTCTCGTAAATATGATATTTAAGATAATTGACCTTTCTACTCTGAAACAGTTAAAAATTAAAGATACGTTGTTTTCTTTTTTTTGAAAATAATTTTTTCGTTGTTGCCATAAAAGTTTTCTAATTTAGCTATATGGATGCATGATTCATTATCAGCAAATAAAGTTAAACTTAATCCAATACAAACTGAATATTATAATAGTAGAACATGGTCATTAGTTCAAGCATTTACATCTCCATTATCAATATTTTATCGATTTCATTCAAGTGTATGTCTTGCTGATATTTGGCAAGAAGTTTATCATGATCATAGAAAAAATCAACGATTTGGAAGACAAGATTGATTAGATCATTTGACAACAATGAACAATATACATCATAATCAATATTAATATTTTCAAACATAATTAATTCTTTTTTTTTATGTCGATAATAAAATTTTTCATAATTTTGGATAAAAAAAAAAAAAGAAGTTTGCTGTAAATCAATGCTAATAATTGGAAAAAGATAAAAAAAAAAGATTCTTGTGTGTCATGTCTTTTAATTATAACATATTCTTTTCCTTCCTATCATATTTACATACTACGCAAAAATATATTCGACCTCAAGACAAAATAGTTGATTTAACACATCCAATAAGAGATATTTTATTACTCTGCTTAGTAACAACTTCCCAGAATATGTTAGACAATTAGACATATGAGACTAAAAGTACGCATGTATTTGAAAAAAAAAGTAGGTTAACAAGCGTTATATATCGTATTTTGAATTTTAATTATATTCTTTAGTATCATGATTTGAGTAACCATTAACCAAAAAAAAGTATAATTGTATTTTTAATAAATTTCATTGATTAGAAGTTATATATGAGTAAATAAGGGTAATAAATAAGAATATGAATCATAGTTTATATCTACAAATAAAAGCAAAGGCAAATAAGGGATATGCTTATTATTTATCTATGTCATCTGTATTTAGTATAATAAGAGATAATGACTATCAGATGTTTTATTTTACGGTAATGATCTAGTTAACTTTAATATTATTGTCTACGCTTAGAGAAGAATATAAATTTAAAATAAGATTGCATTATTAAATAGAATACGAGTGAATTTTATTGTTGAATATTTTCAAAATCTAAAGATTTTAATTAACTTGTAAATAAAAGTAGAAAACTCTTCGTCAATTAATTTGATCTTCTTGTCAAACGAAATCATATTTATATAATATTAATTGTCTTTAAGTCTATAATATTGTTTGTCTTTTTCTACCTAATTATTTTTAGCTTATAGATTAAAAAACAAAGAAAGGATATGTTAAATTTGCATTAACACCTTTCGTTACACGCAACTAAAGTCATATCAAATCATCTAATATTTCCTGTTTTAAAAAGCGTAAGTAACACGAACAAGTATTTTCTCAATGAATTTGCATTATTTTTTCTTTTTTATTTATCAT
The DNA here is from genome assembly GCA_905250125.1 of Rotaria sordida. NCBI lineage: Eukaryota > Metazoa > Rotifera > Eurotatoria > Philodinida > Philodinidae > Rotaria > Rotaria sordida. The sequence continues at coordinate 7,745 of CAJNOL010004027.1, read as the reverse complement.
TCAAAATATAGTTCAGTAAGTATTAAATATATATTTATATATGTTTACTTATGAGTGAAATTTATTGAATAGCACATTGACATTACTTCTATTTGGAAATTAAAAATTATGATTGACTCTGATTTTTCTTTCACAACTGTAGATTTCAAAATACATTAATTTATAAAATTACGTCAGATGTATGTACTCTTTGAAATTTAATCTATATTCATTTCGGAAATTTTTCAAATATCTAAAAATAAACAGTATCGATTGTTGTGTCTATCCTAATCTGTCCCCCGCTAATGTAATCATAAATATCATTTCTATTCTTCAGTGAATCGTTCTTGTTTATCCGAGTATAGTAAAAAGCAGACATAGTCAGAACTATCTTTATCATATCTATATAGAATGCATAGGTCGTAACAATCTGACATTTGACACAAGTTTTATACAACTATACAAAAGTATCGTTCTCAAAAAAAAAGAAAGTGTTAGTTCTGGTCCTGGATAATTAAAAAAGGTGTTACTTCGATCTCAGTTAAATAAAAAACGTTTTGTCTTGATGTCGAAACCATCTTAGTCATATCTAGTAAAATCATTCATTTAACTTTACTATTATTTACATCAAATCAATTAACTTTTGTTTTTCATAAATCATCAAGTTTTTATTCAAATAGTCGAATACATTTAAAGTAAAAATTTTCTTTTGATTGATGAATAGCGACATCATTTACTGGATTTGTCATCACTAATGATCAATAAAATACATTGCCATTTTCATTGTCATTACTTATGTATCTTCCTCTTTCATTCTTTTCATTACTTAAACGATATTCTCCTTGCATAAACAAACCTTATTAGTAAATTGTACTTGATAGATTATCTATGTGATAAGTATATTTCTTTTTATTCAAAACTATTTTACAAAATTATCTCAGGTAAAAAATCAATATTTATAAAGTACCTAATCAAACATATATGTATATATATATATATGTATTATTTTTAAATATTAGGCATAATGGCAACTTCGAATAAAAAAAGCTCAACATCTCACGATGTCAGTACAGATACAGATGACTCTGATTGTGCAAAAAATTGTTCAGATTCTAATAATAATAGTGAAAGTTCATCATCATCTAAGTATCGAGGGTATTAACAATAAAAAAACAAAAACAAAACATTAATCTTAAAAATCATATTTGTTTTGTTTTTTTTTGAATAGAACGAAACGAATCAATAATAAAATAAAACCATGTCTTGTACAAAAAACATCAACAAGTGATGAAGAACTTCAATTACATGAAACTAATCAAATCAAATTATCATCAACACATATGGGACGTTCAAATGAACAACCAACACATGGAATTCTTAAAGTTCCTAGTGGTAATTATCATTTATTTTTTGTCTTTTGTTTTATATATTTCGTGTGTTTGTTTTTTAAGGATCAACAAGTCCAGAATTACAAGTACCAAATCATCCAATAAAACCTTTAAAAATAAAAAATAAATCAAAATCATCATCACCAACTTCAACAAATGATCATTCATCAAATATAAATGGTGCTCCAATTCATCAAAATCATCGTAATCGTCATAGAACTATTGATGATAATCGATCAAGTCCAAATAAAATTCAAACAAATAAAAAAACTCAAGAACAAACAATTGTATCAACATCAACAACAACAAATAATTCTGATCGTATTACAATTGTTGTTGATGAAACAAGATTTGTTATTGATCCACAATTATTTCGTGCACATCCAAATACTATGCTTGGAAGAATGTTTAGTACATCATGGGAAACATCACTCATACCTAATGAACGAGGAGAATATGAAATTGCTAATGGAATATCAGCAACTATATTTCGAAGTTTATTGGTAAGAAAATTAAATCTTTTGAATTTTTAGAAATAATTCTTTTTTTTTTTCCTTCCTATTTAGGATTTTTATAATATTGGAACAATACGTTGTCCACCTTCGGTTAGTATACAAGATTTACGTGAAGCATGTGATTATTTTCTTATACCATTTGATCAATTAACAATTCAATGTCAAGATTTATGTAAGATTTGTTTTTGTTTTATTCTTTTTCAAATGTATGTTTTCTTTTGTTTTTATTTAGGTGGATTATTACATGAATTATCTAATGATGGTGCAAAAAAACAATTTGAAATGTTTCTTGAAAATGATATTTTCCCTGTGCTTGTTGAATCTGCTCAAGTAAATTCGAATTTTCAATTTAATTATATTGATTGAATTTTTTTTTTAGCGCGGTGATCGCGAATGTCAAATAGTGATTTTATGTGATGATGATCTCATCGAATGGGATGATGATTATCCACCACAACTTTGTCAGGAAGAAGATAAAGCTCAAAGTAAAATATTTTAGATTAAATTAAGTAATATTAAACATATTTTTATTTTTTAGTTATACGTTCAACTGCAATGTATCGATTTTTTAAATATATTGAAAATCGTGAAGTAGCTAAATTGGTGCTAAAAGATCGTGGTTTAAAAAAAATTCGTATGGGAATTGAAGGTTATCCAACACATAAAGAAAAAGTTCGTTGTCGTCCTCGTGCTAGACCAGAAGGTTAGAAAAAAACACAACAATCATCCAAGTCTTTCTAAAAAAACATGTCTTTCGTTTTATGTTATAGCTATTTATAGTTATATTCAAAGACCATTTCTTCGTATGTCTTGGGAAAAAGAAGAAGCTCGATCACGTCATGTTGATTTTCAATGTGTACGAAGTCGGTCAGTGAATAGTCTTATTGATGCAAATGATGGTAAATTGAAAAAATCTCTACAAAAAAAAGAAAAATAAACGAATGATATTAAAATTTCTTTTTTTTTTTTTTTTGTATAGATCAAAATTCTGGTAATGCTCTACTTTTTCCATTTCTAGAAATTGCTCAAAATCAAATAATTCCACCACCACCATCACCTAGAGAACTATTTCCTGCATTAGCACCATTTTCTTCATCAGGACTTCTAGGCGATACATCATTAACCGATTAAAAATTATATGATGGAGAATGTTCGATCTTTCGTTTCTTTTTTTTCTTTTTCTTCTTTCAATTGTACACTTAACGTCTCCTTTTCTTGTCACAAAAAATTGTCTCTTGTGTGCGTGTTCTCGCATTGAAGATAATGAAAAAGCAACTAACGCAAAAAAAAGTATTGTGTATTATGTATATATTAGTAGGATATGATTAATTTAATTTTTAACATATATTAAATACGTTTTTTTTTTGTTTTAAAAAAGAATCATGCAGTAAAATGGATATTAATGAAGAATTATAATAGACGAATGAGATTGATTGTGTTAAATATGAAAGAACTACGTGTATTAGAGAGCATTAACAAATAAACTAAATAAATATTTGATTACAATCAATTTTATCGTTATTATGAGATGTATGATCATAGAATATGCTGGTATTGTTCATTTCAAATGATAATCAATCAAAAGAAGATAGAAAATAAAGATTTGCATTAGTAGTGAAGTCAGAAAAAGATGACTCTGGAGAGGCGGACAAGAAAATCTCTACAGTTCTCAAGTTATTTTTCAATCGAAACGATGTTCATTTGATAAATGCTACAGAGTAATAGAAAAATCTAGAATGGGTTGATTTTCCAAATCTTTGTTCTCGAGATATTGAAATTTTTGCTGCTTTTTTTAACAAAAAAGGTGTAATCACGTGGAAAATCGACTTTCAACTACAAACAAAGTTCATACTGAGATTAGTTCATTGTGTAAATTTTAGCTTCTCTAGTGTTTTCTTTCTGGAAGTACAAATATATGAACAAAATTTACTTTTACACATGAGAAAAATTTCGAATATCTCAGAATAGATTGATGCTACAAAATTTACAACTCATCTCATTGAGAACTTTGTTGATGCAAAGTTTGAAATTGAAATTCGAAAGTTGTTTTTTTTCATGTGATCTAAGGGAGATCACAGTTAAGCCAGTAAACTTTTTGATATTTCGATAACGATGGCCTAGAAAATTAAACCAGTCTAGACTTTTTTAATTTATTCATCAAAGGAACATCATCTCGGTTGGAAAGCGATTTGACATTTACAGAAATTCTCTTGTGAGCTACCTCCTGGCTCCGCCACTAATCTACATAATTTTTACAGATTACATAGATATTAACGTATTGAAATATTCTTTTCTTTTATTGAAATTTAATTTAGTTTATCTCATTGCAATTAATAATAAATTCAATACAAATCTATTTGCTCGATTTTCTATCGAAATCATTGATATGAATTTGTCAAATTTTTTTTAACTAATATTTAAGATTGATCTTTTTCGATACATAACATGTACTCCTCAATATAATTTTCAAGGTTTTTATTAATGTATGATATACATCTACTAGAGCGTATAGATAAGATCAAATTATTTTCAATAAATACTTCTATTATAATTGTTTTCTCATTTATTATTAACTTCAATTAATGATAGTATACATTATCTTTTTCAATGAATTATTGAACTGTTGTGTCGCTGTAATCGTAGTCACATATGCGTAAACGTTTTAAACATATACCACTGGTTGTTTCTCTATCCATATTTTATTAATTTTCATAGTTAACGTGTTCTACACTCGTCTGGTTAATCATCGTAACCGTCGTCATTGAATATAAAAAAAAAATTTTTCTCCATTTATATCTCATATGATTGATATTGTGCATATTGTTTTTTTTTTCGTCTTTTAGATGTTTACCATCAATAATCATTTTCATGCATAAACATCATAGAAATGTCAATTTTCACCTATTTTCTTTCGTACGATATCAATTTTGGCCCTTACTCATACCGTCGATAGCTGTTCTATTTTTAACATTTTGTCCGCAAATATCTCAATCAATTGAAGTTAATATTAATGATTATAATCAACAAATTGAAAATCCTGATAGGACTGTAGCTAAACTTGCTCCACGTGAAATTCAACTAACAACAACATTATCACCACCATCATCACTTTCAGTACCTTCAACATCGTCAACTTCAAATTTTGATGAATTTATGTTAGTAGGAAATAAGTTAACTAATTGAGAAATTTATTATCTCAAAAAAAAAAAAGACTATTTAGTTGAATATTTAACAGAAATCAAATATTTCTTGTTTTGTTTTTCTTTTTAGTCATACTTTATATGTAATTTCTTTGGATGGTAAAATAACTGCAATTGATGCTCATGCAAATGGTCGTCAATTATGGACAGTTGATACAGGAGCACCATTAATTGATTCAAGTTTAAGTAAAATTGAAATATCTCGTGATTCACGATCAGTTCGTCTTATTCCATCACTTATTGGTGGTCTTTATGAAAAATATGATGAAGATGGACATGTTGAACCATTACCATTTGATGCTGGTGATTTACTTGATGCATCATTTAAACTTCATGAAGAATTAGTAATAACAGGTGGAAAACATATTGATACACTTGGTCTTGATTTACATACTGGACAAGTATGAAACAAAGAAAAAATACAGAAAAATTAAATCTTTTTATTTTGTTTTAGGTACTTTATTCATTTTCAAAAGATCATCTAAAACAAAACAATGCATTAGATAGTAACCGAACAACAACAGATAATACTGAATTTCGATCAACCTTAATTGTTAAACGAACAACACAAACTATAAGAGCGCGAAGTGCTCGAAATGGATATGAAAAATGGAATTTTAGGTAAAAAAAAAGTTTTTTTTTTTTTTTAAATCTTCTTTAGTAAATGGAAGTCATATTAATTTAGTGTTTCAAATCATGAATTACTTCATTTACGTCCTCAACCAGCTGCGGTTGTTCTTGGGCAAGTTGATCCTGAAACAGCATTTTCCGGTAAGAAAAAGAAAAAAAAATAAATCTTTGAAATAAACTATTTATTTATTTACTCATTTTAAAGGCTATTTTGAATATCAGTTACAAACTGGTGTTGTATTAGCATTTGATAAAACTGGACATCCTACTTGGTCTTCACCAATTAATGCACCAATAGCTGCTGTATGGGAATTAAAAAATGGTCAATTAAGTGAAAAACCTTTATTTGAAACAATAGCATCAAATCATTTTTCAATAGATGATCCAAGTAAAAGAAAAAAAACAATAATTCTCTTTATTTATTTTCTATGTTTCACTCTCTGATCCTACTAATTCCAAAGGGATAGCTACCTAATAACAAGTGTATCTGTTAGGATGGTATGTAAGACATTAGCAAAAGCAAAAACAGAACGCAGAAGATGAATTCTTATGATAAAGGATAATTGACAAAGAGATCATTTTAAGAGAAACGAAGAACAACCATATGCATTAGAATATCTTTGGAAATTTAGCATAGAATTTGATAATCAATTTTAGATATTGCCAGATGCATCTACATATGAGACAAATCGTTTAGAAAAGTAGAGAGAACTAATTGATCTTTTCTCTTCTTATCACTCCGAGCAATTCACATTTAAGCATGATTGCTTTAGTAACAAATAACCGTTCAAGGATTTATCAATTCTCTTAAAATATTTTGTCCAATATACATAACATAGATCATCAAGTGTACGTTCATCGTAAACGAATGTGAAAAATAAATCGTTTCGATAAAGATAGTGATAAGCTCGTTTGAGTGATGCACAATAAAAATGATTAAGATTCATTTGTTGCAAATCTAAAAATAGAGCGGCGATGTTCACAGGACAGGGTAACATCCTGCAAACTGAAAAATCAGATTTTCGAATTTTTAGTCCTGAAAAGAAGTATTTTTTCAGTCTTTCAGAGTTAAAAAACAAAAATAGACTGCCAAGGGTGGTATCGACTAGTATTCATAGTGTTTCTCTATAGACTTACGTCCGAATGAAAGGGGTAGAATTAAAAAATAAGTAAAATGACTATCGTAGTATTGTGTTTGTATTTTTTATTTTCGTGTTTTTAGCAGATTAAAGCAAAAATTTAAGTTATGAGTTCTATATCATCTGATTCCAATAATGAGATTTGCTAAATATCTACTCATGATTTTACTGCTCAATCAAATACATCTTTATGTTGTCTTGTCGGTCATTATACTTTATCCAGCAACTTGATAGTGTTCTTTTGGATATATAGTTGTCAAAAATAAAAGGAATGATTTTGAACATAGCAATAATTTCATCAGCCGTTTTGAATATTGTCATACGTTTCGTTACAGGTTTGCAAGTAGAAGAAAGCACTTTGTAAAGCACACAAATCGATGCTTTCAAAAAGTCAAGAATATGATTATAATATTAAGAAAAGATGATGACTTGATCTATGTCTCTCGTTTGAATTTGATAAGAAAAATAAGACAATAGAACAAGAGTGTCGGCTTAGCATTACCATTGAATTAATCTAATGCTGACAGCTATACTTTTTTCTTAGGATCGTTACACAAAAGCATTGCTGCCAGCATTAAGTTAATGCAATGCTAATATTAAGTCGAAGTCTCTACGATAGAACTCTTAAATTTTATAAAAATCATAAAAACTTTCTATTTCTTTCAAAATATACTCGATTGATTTTATCTATTCCTGCAACAACAACGAGTGTAGAAAGAGAATTTTTCACTGTTGATTAAATTCTAAACTTTGAAGAAAAAAATCTTCAACCAGATAATTCAAAGAACATTTTATTAGTAAGATCAACAGAAAAACATTTATATAAGAAAAAAATTATTTATCTCTGGTGTATAGAGCACATAAAGTTATGTAAAAAAAAGATAATGCAAATGG
>CAJNOL010004026.1:0-17007 GCA_905250125.1 Rotaria sordida | reverse complement strand
TTTCAACCAATGATTCAATGTCCCCATATCCCGCTGCTCGAAAAAAAATCTATGCTATAGAAACAAATAGCTCAAATACTCTCGATTTCGTTTCAACCAATGATTTAATATCCCCATGTCCCGCTGCTCGAAAAACAATCTATTCTATAGAAACAAATAGCTCAAATATCCTCGATTTCGTTTCAACTAATGATTCAATATCCCCATGTCCCGAGTACTGATATAGTAACTACAATATAAGGAAAATGATGAGTAAGATTTACTTTTAGAGAAAAACAATAAATAGAATGACTAATGGCTTTTCATCAAAAAATAACAGTACGAAGATACTTTTTATTGTCCGAGAAGTAATAGTAAATATAAATTCGACAAGAAACAAACAAGTTTTCTTGAATATGTGTTAAAAAAATTTTTAAACAAACAAAGTGAACTAAGTGATTCCAATCTCAACTAGATTCCAAACTCAACTGCAACATATATTAATCAACTTACAAATAATAATGTTGATTGTCTTTCAAAATTACAACTTGATCGATTTTGCAAAAAACTGCAGAATGTCTCATGCCATTTATTCTCTATTGCTAAGGTCTGTAATGGGGGGGGGGGGGGGGGGGTGTCTGTAATGGAGACCTACGTTACTATGTGTCTATAATGTTCTCTTCCGTTGCTAGGTGTCTGTAATGGAGAGGGGGAGGGGATGGGGGGAGCCGCCAAAACTTGAACTTAAAACTTACACTCACTATTTTCTTCGAAAATCTACGTGAGTTCCACAAAAATAAGTTGAATTTACTTAAATTTAAATTGAAAATGACACTCCTATTCATAGGTAAGCAAAGAAGTACTGTGACTTCTCAATAGTCTTACCTGTAGTAGCTGCTGAGCTGGCCATTACGTCAGGTTTGAATTTCAATTTACCACGATTCCTAAATTCCACAAAAATGCAATCTGTTTTGCACACGGCTTTGTATAATATTTTTAGTTCTTTTTTTCTTCCATTTTTTCTCCAAGTGTTGCTATACTGGAAGCCGATACATGTTCGTTTGTGAGTCAACACACTTAACTTTCTTTCTCTTGGATTTTTTACATTCGAATGTAAATATGAAAATTTCTCTTTACGTATTTTCTGACTCATAAAAGTCAATAAGCACAAACATATGATCGCCAGAATTAACTCTTACGAAACGAGAGGTTAGGTTAGAAAAGAAGAGTCTTAAAAAAAGCAGGATAGAATTACCAAAGAAAACATTCATTTTTTGGATGTTGCAATCTTACGCCACGACTGTGGGTATTTGTAAAAGACGCGATCACCCAGAACCATCCCCAAATGGAGAACTCATACCATAGGTAGATAGAGCTCGGCAAGCTAATTCTGCGAACACTCATCCTCTTGTAACATATTTCTGTCAGTAAATCAAGGGTGAGTGTGGGTGTGGGTGGGTGTGAGTGTCTGAATGAATATATGATCCACACCCACACCCGATTGTACTTCATGTTATATTGCACATGATCTTTGACAAGTGGTCCACGATGCGAGAGTGGATATAGCCAATAGAATAAATATGCAGAAGCAAATCTTTTCAGGTACCTAGATACAAGATTTCGAGATTCTGGATGGGAATTGATGAGATATGCGTGAATCGGCAGAGCTCATCGAATTCTAGTTGGCAGAGCGGACTCTACATGAATCATCGTGAAGCAGATATATGCTAGGAAAAGCTATGTAAGTTTTATTTGGAAATGTACCTCTAAAGCGGCGTATTTTGTATAATTTTTTAAAGAGTTCTGTGCATGTAACATTTTTCAACTGTTACTGTTCCACGATATATTCGATTGTATGAAGACGGTTCTGAATCGACCAATATTAGCCGAAAACTTGAGTCTGTCGCTAATATCTGTGACGTCTTCACAAGCTATTAGTAGTGGTATCACTAGTGACATTGACTGAATATAAATCTCGTTTAGTTGCCCAGTTTCGTTTCTATTTGATTCTATGGGACAAATGGATCTACTTGCAAATTTTTTATTTCATTGTTGGCAGTGACGCCGACATAGTGTTTCATATCGTTTTATGGTATCAGACTTTAAGAAAATGTTGAAAAACTGTCGAAAAAAAAATATCCTGCTATTCAAAAATACTCACGATTGGTGTTTAAGGCCTCCGATATGGTATTGCCAACAAAATGAAAAACGACAAAATGACTCACAACATTTGTCTGCAGTATGCAGAGAGTTACTCACTCACTTTATTCGGTTGTGTTTCTTGGTTTTTTTGCTTGCTCAGAAAAGAATTTCATCACACTTAAAACTTTCTTTTCTTTTGCATCAATGTTCGATCGAAAGAAAGAGTAAACAGAAATGGCTGAAGACAAAATTCAGTTGCTTCGTACTTTTAATGCACGAAACTATATGAAAGACAAGCATTTATTGTGACTAAATATTGTTCGCGGCTCCATTCATTGCGAGATTGAATGCTGTCACAGTTGACTTTCGAATAACAACAGCATTATTTTATGCGACTCAATGAAATATCTGTGCTAAGTTCGTCGAACTTCTTTTCTAGAAACGAACCATGAATATACTTGTACAGTTACGCAATCATTCAAATTTCTCTTATGTGGTATCCAAATAACATTCAAAAGTTTCCTTTCAGGAGTACATCTCTACAACAATACCATTCAGTTTTTCTGAACTCTGAACTAACTAAAGATGGACAATACTAATCATCTTCCCATGCCTTTATTAGTCAAATTGGGTGCGAATGTAATAGAATCCGCGTGTGAGGTTGAGGGTGTGAGTGTCAGAGTGGATCGGGGAATCCGTGCGAACGTGTGGGCGTGCAAGCGTGTGGGCCTTTCCTTCTTTCAGCGTAAACCCACACTAACACGGGCAGTACCACCCAGGCCCATACCCACACCCCACACCTACACCTAAACCTCCATCATAAAATGCGCAAAAGCTTGTAGGATAATTGAACAAAGATAACGAAAACAAATCTATCCTTTCCATTGCTATCAGAACAAAAGCACGAATTACGAACACGGTTGTTAGAAAAGGAAATGAAACTAAGTTATTCGATGGTTCCTTTCATAAAATGTTCGATTACTTTCAGGAGAATTCAGTGATGAAAGAGATAAATTAAACAAAACTCACTCTTTAGATTTTCTCAGCAAAATGACGAGCAGCACTCGGAATAGACAACTAAAAGAAACAAAGAAAAAAGAAAAGAGTTTTTTTTTTTCTATTGCTTCTGTAAAATCTTCGGCAACTATAGCAGTAACTAAAATAAAAGACAAGTAAAGTAACCTAGCTTTCTTCTTTTAACTGTTGAATTTTTCTCAGAAAAATGTGGAGCAACACTCGGAACAGACAACTAAAAGAAACAAGAAAAAAGAAAAGAGTTTTTTTGTTCTATTGCTTCTGTAAAATCTTCGGCAACTATAGCAGTAACTAAAATAAAAAACAAGTAAAGTAAACTAGCTTTCTTCTTTTAACTGTTGAATTTTTCTCAGACAAATGCGGAGCAACACTTGGAACAGACAACTAAAAGAAACAAGAAAAAAAGAAAAGAGTTCTTTTTGTTCTATTGCTTCTGTAAAATCTTCGGCAACTATAGCAGTAACTAAAATAAAAAACAAGTAAAGTAAACTAGCTTTCTTCTTTTAACTGTTGAATTTTTCTCAGAAAAATGCGGAGCAACACTCGGAATAGACCACTAAAAAAAACAAAAAGGGCTTTTTTTTAATGGCTTCTGTAAAATGTCCGGACACCAGTGTAGATAGTAGAACAAAAAAAGAAGCAAACTAGCTTTCTTCGTCCCTCTGTTAGAGGAATAGTTAGAGTACTGATGTAATTAAAAGACGAGAATGGTGTGGGTGGGGTGGGTGTGGGTGCAGGGTTCCCCATCAAGGAGGCAGAGAGGGGCTTCCCCTCCCCCGAAATTTTAGACTTTCTGCCAAAATTTTTTATAATACTTTCTGCGACAATTTTTAAGTTCAGTTCAGCAGAAAGCTGTTTCACTTCCTGAAATAAAATTAAACCAAAGGTGGCGCTTTCTGCGAAATTTCTAGCAGAAAGACTTTGTTTTTCTTTTTTTTTTACTTTTTCTTTTTTATGCAGAAATATTGACTTTCTGCGAGAAAATTATAGACTTTCTGCGAGAAAATTGTAGACTTTCTGCGAGAAAATTGTAGACTTTCTGCGAGAAACTTATAGACTTTCTGCGAAACCATTATGGGCTTTCTGCGAAATTTTTAAACCCTTCCACTTTCAAAAACCATCGGGAACCCTGTATTGGTGGCTGGGTGTGAGTGTAATTGCGCGTGTGAGCTGTGGGTGTTGTGGGTGTCGATGTAGGTGTAAGGTGTGATGTTGCTTTCCACACCCACGCCCACACCCACACCCACCCACACCCACCCACACCCACACCTACTCAGACCCACACCCACACCCACCCACACTCACCCACACCCACACCCACACCCACACCCACACCCACACCCACCCACACCCACACCCACACCCACACCCTGCCTGATTGAAATATATAGACAAAATTTGGCAATATACTTTAAAAAATGCTTTTCATGAAGGATTATAACTAAATACGATATCAGTTCTTGATGTTTGAGTCTTAGTGACTCACTTGTAGAATATCTCAAAACGATGTGAAATACATTATTGAATGCAGAATTGAACGGGCTATAAGATGATGCTATTTCTGTTTTGGCATTCATCTTTCGATACAGATATTTCATCAGAATACTGGGAGAAAAAAAATTATATCTTGTCAAAAAATACAATATTTTGACTTTTTGTTCTCAACATTGAGACTGAGGAACAATGTCATATACATCATTTTGTAGGGCAAGTAAAACTCTATCGATTGGTATATGATTCAATTTGAATAGTGGAAAAATTTAAAGAAAACAAAATTCAAATATGAATCCGATATGACATGTGATTTCGCCAAACAAGACAAAATATGAGTATGGTCATCTCAAATGCTGAACGTTGTTCAGCAATGTCCCATATATGACTCGATGCAGAATTAAATGGGCTACAAAATGGTGTATAATTTATTTTGGCAATCGATTTCTGACCTAGGTATTTGATCAAAATACTGAAAAAATCATGAAATCGTATATGCAAAAAAAACAACATTTTTTGACTTTTTGTCTTCAATATCGAGGTTGAGGAGAAATGTCATATATACCATTTTGTAGAGCAATTCAAGCTCTATCGATTGGTATATGATTCAGTTTGAATAGTGGAAAAATTTTAAGAAAAAAAATTCAAATATGAATCCGACGTGAATCCGATATGACATCTGATTTTGCCAAACAAGACAAAATATGAGTATAGTCATCTCAAATGCTGAACGTTGTTTAGCAACGTCCTATATATGATTCGATGCAGAATTAAATGGGCTACAAAATGGTGTATAATTTATTTTGGCACTCGATTTCTGACCTAGGTATTTGATCAAAATACTGAAAAAATCATGAAATCGTATATGAAAAAAAAACAATGTTTTTTGACTTTTTGTCTTCAATATCGAGGTTGAGGAGAAATGTCATATATACCATTTTGTAGAGCAATTCAAGCTCTATCGATTGGTATATGATTCAGTTTGAATAGTAGAAAAATTTTAAGAAAAAAATTCAGCGAAACTAAAAGTTGAATTTTTTGCATTTTTTGACGGTATTTTTTAGGGTATGTCAGGTTCATCAGTCCTAGCCAACTATAGGTAGATCTTTAGGCCATAATATTTTGGATTTATATATGGTACACTAAGGCCCAAATTCCTATGAGGTCAGATTCAAAATCGGTTGACCCCCATGTTTTTCGATAATTGGAATTTTTTGATTTTCTCATGGAACGTCTCTTAACAGGGCTCGATTTTTCGTTTCTCTTCTAGCTTGTGCTCTAAGAAAATTTCTCTGATGAAATATGAAAAAGCCGATGGGAATAGCTCCAGAAAAGTTAGTTTCTTGTAAATATTTATGAAAAAATCGAAAAATCTGACTCTGTTAAGTTGTAGAGCTAATTTTTGCCTTCATTTTGACATCAAGTCTAGCTTTCTAGCGTTTTAAATGGCGGAGAAATCTGGGACGCACGGAAAGTTAAAAATCGAAAATCCTATTTTGAGAAAAAACCAAAACTTTTTAGAAAAAACCTTATTTTCTCCTATGGAAGGTTCAGACAAGCCTATGCAATATTCTTAAATCTCATCTTAAAATCAATAAACGATAGTGCATTCGAAAGTAGACACTTAGCTCTATCTAACGGACTGTAAATCACAAAATCGATAAATTTGACGAAAATTGACATTTTTTGGGAAGGGGCCCTCTTAATGCAATCTGATGAGCTCTTGAGCAACGTCGAAACTATTCGATTATTATTCATGGATATACTTTCGATCTTACGAAATTGGAAAAAGTACAACACATTTTGTCTTTTTTAGAATAAACTAAAGCTGACTGAACTTTAATTGAAGTTGTCATTTGAATTTTGTATGATTCAAGTGAAAATACGTTCGATTAATTTCAGTCATTTTTCTATGAAGAACTTTTCAAAGAATATTTCATCTAAATGCATTACAATACAGAGCAGTTACCAAGTAGAGGAAGAAAAATAAAAGAAGGCACACAGACAGAAAAACCGGTCAGAAGAAGATACTGTTGGATCCTAACAGTCATATATCTAATATCATAAGACTGAATTTTAAACTAAATAATCATAATGTGAATGAAGTATAAACTTAGGTAGTCTAGTTCGCAGAATATCCAACCGGTTATCGATTTCTGTTCTGATCTTATGATTTTTTATATTCAATCTTCCGTATTGAATCAAGCGTATCATGTGAATTATTTCAATTATTTATATGCTTCTAACTTTCTGGACAAGTGAAATATTGATATATTTCGGTTATTTTCACTATATAGAAGTATCTAAAGCAACATTTTTCGATCCACACGTCACATATCATATGATCGTTTGCCATATGCTTAATGTGATAACACCCTTTCAGTAGAGAGCCAGCGACGCTTACGTCGCATTATTTATTTCAATATTTATTTGAATTAAAAAATACGTGGATAGGCTCGACAATCGTTGTTGAAATAAATTAAGCTTTCACTTTGAACTTGTTGTGCCGATGTACTCGATCCAAATAATTGATTGTTGCACTGCACACGACACGGCCAGTCGCACATATTAGTTTGTTGATTCCACCATAAATCATAGGAAGCGTTGTTACCACGAGCACAACGAAAATCAAATCTTGCGCCCGATACACATCGATGAAAGACATTGCAGTAGCGACTGGATAAGAATGTACCATCGACCTGACCATTGCAACTGACATCCGAGTCGACAGTAAACAAGCCTTAAAATGAAATGCAGAACGTAGACGGATCAAGTTTTTTCTTCTAGCTGCGAAAGTTTTCTAGTCTTTATACTCTGGATAAAAAAGATTTGAGAGCTTTTCGATAGCATATTCTTCAGACGGAATCTAAAATGCATACTGAGAAATGTGTATCTGAGCAGGTTGTATGCTGCGAAACTCTCTCAGCTGTATATTTTGCCATGTGTTTTCAAAAAATGATATAGTACTTCTTGTAAAGCAAGACGAATCGGTTCAGAAGTTAGTCAAAAACAGAAGAGAATGAGTTTTGCGATGCTCAATTAAATAACGTTGATATTTTAATGTATAGTGAGCGTGAAATACAGTTCAAATTTGTCTTGCTTATAACTTTGTCAGCTTTAGTTCGTTCTCTTCGAGCAAGTCTCATTTAAAGAACGTGTAAAACTGACTGGAACGGCATGTCTTTTGTTTCGAAGAAGTGTGACTTTCATGCAAAAAAATGAGTTTTCCAGTTGATATTTAAGATTTTCGGAAAGAATTGACACGCGATTATAGTGAGTTTTATATGCTTTTTCGAATGAAACGTTGCTTGAAGAGAACGAACAAAAGCTAGCAAAGTTATAAGCAAAACAATCCAGAGTGTACTTTTTTGCGCTCTTTCGAAGTTTCTTTACTTGTAACATCTACAACTCAGTAAAAATAAGAATTTGCGCTCTGAAAATGTTTTTCATAACCTCAATTTAATGTGTAGAATCAATTAAGCTAATAAAAAGTATAAATCAGTTTTGATCATTTGACGTCCTTCTAATGTAATACTTGATCGAGTCGTGGAGACTCTCTTGATCAGTTTTTGACGTAATTTTTTTTGTAAGATTTCTGCACGCGCAACGAGCACTCTCCTCAAATAAGGTCGGCGTTCACTATATAGCAACTCAGGAGAGTTACTCTTTGTATGAATGTAATCTGCCAAAAAATATTTAACAACTAACTAGTCAACTGAGTGTTGACTCGCTCAATAGAAGGACTCTCAAAATAAAACCTAAAGGTCTATACCCAAAAAAAGCTTTGCTTTTAGAATCGATCTCATGAATGTGACGCTGTAAAAAATGTAGTAGAGTCTAGAAAAGTTACAAGCGCCATTGTATTGACAAATGCTATTGCTCTCGGAATGAAGAAATCAATCGAAGCAGTCTCTTCAAACGAGAGCAAACTAAACGGTTCAAGATATCATTGAAAATAGCTTACCTCCTGTGTTCGATGAACCACCCTGATTTCCTCCTCCTGTTTGACCTGTGCCAAATTGTCCCGTACCGGTCTGCCCTGTACCGGTCTGACCTGTGCCAAATTGTCCCGTACCGGTCTGTCCTGTACCGGTTTGACCCGTGCCGGATTGTCCTGTACCGGTCTGACCTGAACCTGTAGAAAAAAAACCAGAAGTGAATAGTTGAATAGTTCATTTCACACATTGTTTCTCTCTACAGTTTCATCAAGAGAAAAGAAATCCACTATTTCCTCTTACCTTGTTGACCGGTGCCTAAACCTGTCTGAATTCCTCCCGTACCGACACCCGTTTGTGAAGTCTGATTGGAGCACAAAGATTGTCTATACGCGGTTTCAGCTGCTTGCTGACTTTCACTGATTTGATTTCCGTTATCCACAATAATTCCACCAGCACTTGAACATTGTCTACCAGTGTCACATGGATATATGCACATTGCCGCTGCTTGCGTCACAACCTGCGACGATCCGTGTCCAATCCACCACAGACGTCCACCACCTTGCTGCAGTGGACAGAGAAATGCACGGGAAATCCCATCAGAGCAACGATAGAATACATTACACCATCGACTAGGGTAGAATCCTTCCTGTTGACCTAAACCAAGAAGTTTTCAATTAGATAAAAAAACGTCGTGTGCATTGGTCTGCACATTTTTCTTACCCGCACAGCTATGCTGTTCTCGTGATTGTGCAAAGATTCTCCATTGTTCGGAGGGAGCTTCATGAAGAAAAGAAAGTGCATTTCATCAGTTATTAAAGGTCACAAAAATAAAGTTTGTTCAACCTACCTTGTGTGGTAAGCTGTGATCCGGAAGACGTTGGTGTATTCGAGATCGAAGTATAATACTGATTCGCCTGGCAGCCGCCAGGGTTTTGAGAGGTAAATTCGCATCTATTATAGACGAAGATGGACAAACAATCATAAAATCTGTTATTGAATGACATAGACATTTTTAAGAATACACAGTGTTAGTTACGTAGGCAAGAGATGGGACTCTTGTCTCAGTGCATACCTACACAATACATATTCATTTTGGCGACTCAGGCTGATCTGTAGCATTCGCATTTTTTGATTGCATTTGTGCGCTACATTTGAAAAATTTGAATACCTTTTATTCAAGGTAGGAGGAACAGTCGTATTTCTCTTACAGAACTGTAGCCTACACTTGAGATCAAGCGCTTCCCAAAAAAAAATGGGTGAATGGCATAGTCTTAACAAAGGATTTGAAGCCAGTCGTCGTAGCTGAGGACTTACCTTTGAGTTGTATCACTGAAGTAGAATCGTTCTCCCACTTGAGGACACCCGTACGACCGTACTTGTTCGCCGGCAACACACGCGTGAAATACATCACAGTATCTCAAGTCACGCCAAAAACCATCCAAACGGCCTTTGCAGTCGAATGGCATATTTGTTAGAATTTGTTGATTTAGAGTCGGACATATTAAAATGAACGTTAGAGCTAGAGAGAAATGAAGGAAA
The DNA here is from genome assembly GCA_905250125.1 of Rotaria sordida. NCBI lineage: Eukaryota > Metazoa > Rotifera > Eurotatoria > Philodinida > Philodinidae > Rotaria > Rotaria sordida. Next base: position 6,883 of record CAJNOL010004026.1, on the reverse strand, counting down.
AAAAAAAGAAAGACAACTTTATAGTCATAGACACAAACAGACAAGACTTACCGATGAAGAAACTTTGCCTCATAGTAACATGCATCTTTTCTTTTGTATGAAATGTAAAGTTACGGAGTAGAAATAAGATTTAATATGATTGGTTTTTACTTCAATAGTATCTAACCGCTGAATTTTTTTGTCTTTTGTTAATACTGAAAAAACTGATGGTGACATTCGAAATATTTATATCTCTTCTCTACTCCATTTTTACTTCTTTTTTCGTCCCTCTCTCTATGTTGATCTTGGATCAACTAATTCTTTATTCTGTTTTGTCTCTTTCCAGTATCATGATTTTTTTCAAGGTTGCTTCTCAAAGTTAAAAAGATAAAAATAAGAGACAGAAGCGGAGGAGTATTGTCACAAACAGAGAAAGAAGATTATAATAAAGGTCATGAGATTGGTTTTTGTTTGGTAAGAGCACGAAAAGATAATCGGTTTCTTCTTGATGCTCCTTTAAGGTTAACAAGCAAAATAATAGGATTAAAAAGACAATTGTGGCTATGTTGTATTATGTTTGTTTCTAACTTTTTGATGTTGAAAAATGAATTACTCATTCTCTCTTTTTATAACTGCAAGAATATGTATGTTAAAATATTTCAGATCCTCTTTTTGACAGACAAAAGAACTCGGTTTTTTTTGTACACAGAGAAAATATGCGAAATTTTCAAGAGAATTAGTTTCTTTTGGCTATTGCTGTTGTTCAAACAGCTCAAAAGCGTGTTTTTTTAGATTCAGCATGAAAAAGTGTCTTTATCAACATAGATTTCAGGATGTTTCCATATAAATTATCAGCAAGCTGTTGGACCTAAGAGAACCTCTGAAAATAATTGACTAGAGCATGCGGCAAAAGTTTCAAGTCTCGCCAGCTTAATTATTAACCCAATAATTTAATATCATTTTACTCATCATAAGATCAGGAAAAAAGTTACATATCATTTAAAAAAAATATTGTACCATTATTGAGAAAGCACATTTTTCTCGTATCAATGGCAAATTGACATGAAACTGAGGTCATTCTTCGTGATTTTGACTATCAGAAGTTGATTTTCATGCAAAATAAACGTGATATTCGAGATCAGCACGAAAAATTGCATCGAGTGACATACATTTATCCCATGGAAAAATTTTTGAATGATTACTGCAAGAGATTGCGGCTTTTCAAGCTGCGGTAATCAATGGTTTTTCGAAACCGCGAAAGTCAGACAGCTTATGCGGTTTTTCAAAACCGCCAAAACCGCGGTAACTTCGCACTACGGTTTCCATCGGTATTCAAAACTCCATTTGACTCATCTGAAGAGGAACATATGTTTAAACGAATATGCCGAAGATTTTACTGATTTGATAGATGAGATTTTATGTTTACCCAAATTAACACATTTTGATCTCGATATTCATCCGATCTTGTGATGGGTCTAAACGTATTCGAATATAGGGAAATGCTGCACCGTATGTATCGCATAAGAACGAACGAGATATGAACTTACGTTATCGTCGTTTCTTTTTTTCTATATGTCGTCGATGATATTCTTACACAAGAGGACTACGAAATTATGTTCTTGGATAGAACACTAAATTGCTCATTTCGAAAGAGAACGAAATGATGTAGTCTGACTGATGAGTTGACGAGTTCTATAACATCAATTTACGTAACATACAATGTTGGAAACGAGAATCTAATTGTGTTAGACACGCTTGATTATTTTAAACAATCTCTACATTGTTTTACGATTGATAACTCATGCAGGTATATGAAAATTTCAATAGTAGTTTTTAGTAGAGGAAAAAAATGGAATATTAACTAGGTTTTTTAAACAATGAAACAAACGAGTGAAACGAGAGATACCGCCTATTTGAATAATCAATGAACATTCAATAAGATACTGTTTGAAGGCGTCATCAATAGGCAAGTGACGTTGCCATTAGTTGTCAACATGAATATTGATCGAAAGAACACCTATGGAAAATTGGCCCATCGAGATGATCTTTCATCAAAATGCTCGACCAGACTTTAAAAAGCATACAATGGGTGCGACGAGCGCTCGAAAATTTCAAATATATATTTTTGTTCGTTCCGTTTCAATTTCCGGCCAAACACGAAAGCTTATAAAATGCATGTACATGCGTGGGAACGCGTCATAGAGTAAACTATATTCGCGTTTACATGCATGAAATTTTATGCGTTTACAGATTTAATATTGGCACTGCATACAAAGACATAGGAACACTTTTGTAGAGAACCCACGCATGTACATCCAAGACAATTTTAGACTGACCAAAAAACGAAGCATATGCAGTAAACATACATGAACACGCAGGAGTTTTCTTTTAGATAAGATTCGAACACATATGCTTTGCTTTATAATACGAACTTCTTCACTATTCGACCATTCACTTACATTAAAAGTGTAATGAAAACTGAAAGCCTTACTTGAGAATTCCTCAGCAAGTTCTCAGGGAGTTTCTAGGAATTTCTAAGACAGTTCATCGGGAATTCCTAGGGATTGTTCAGAAAGCGGCTCTATAAATGACTCTGTAGTCCCTCATAAAAGGCACTTTCCTAAGGCATATACAACCCAGTACATGACATTTATCAATGATATTATCACTGAGCGACATGCTTATCTATCTATCTACCTTTCTATCTATATTACAACATACTTGTCTTTCGAGCTAATGCAGTGTGGATGCATGAGAGTGGTTTCATTTTAATGAGAAATAAATAAATACATTCCAAAGAAAAAAAACTAAATCCTTGCATGGAGAAGCATGTATACTACAAAATTGCAAAAAATTTGCATGACGACGCAGAATCCCTTTGGTAATAATTTTCGTAAATACGACCTTTTTGCATTGACATGCAGAATTTAGCAAGATGCTAGCCACCTTGCAGATACACGTCAATAATACTTTGCAATTTACATGCGAGTCATATATCTTTCATAAACATGCAATAATATTGTATGCAACTATTTGCAAGGATAAGAGTCATGTACAATCTTGCATGTTTTGCTTAAAAACTTGGAAAATTGTATTTCCATGCATATGCTATTGTCTTGCGCTTATGCGCAATAGTTGCAAATATTTGAAATAGCTTTGCTTGTTCACGCATGAGATACAACAACTTGAAAAATATTTTGCAAATAAATGTAAGCTTCCGAAGATTTTCTGTAAATACACGCGTTTTCGAAGCTTTAGCGTTTGACTGGATTCCGAGCTTCTCGGCAGTCATCGTATTCTACCCACTCGGAAACTGTATCCTATCGGACGTCCATTTTCGACTCATCAAAGCTTCGATTATTCAAGGAAAGAAACATATCAGAAGCAAATTATTAAGTGATTTACAAAGATCGTAGGGTATTTTGTGTTCAACATATATTTTTCTTAATTTAATAATTTTCTAAAAAATATTTAACATTAACTGATGAAAAATAACAAGTCAGACTAGAATTCATAAGCATTTTTGACGAAAAATACAACCATTAAGAATTTTGCGTTTTGAATGTTTGAAAATTTTTTTTTTAATATTGATTTTATACTTTTTCATACAAATCAATTATTTATCAAATAAACTCATTATATGGCATCTGAGACATGCAAAAACTGCGTTTATTCGATTGAAAAGTTTTTTTTTTAATTTTCGAAAACTATTAGCAAATGTTAAAATAACAATTTTAAAAATACCATCCTTCTAAGAATTGAAAAGGTAACTTTCATAGAAGAACAATCATTCATATTCCGTTTAGATGTTCAATGAATATTAATTGTAAGTATCCATGTTCAAATCTTTTCTTCTGCGTTTATTCGATAGACTTCGACGACTCAAGAATGAGGCATCTATAGACAAACACTCCTTTTTATTTTGACCCCTCGATAAAAATCGTTCGGCTGGTCGAAAACTGAGCATTGTATTGACCTGTCGGAAAGTGAGAATCCAAGAAGCCCGTTTACAACTTCAATGCCCATGGAAATTTTAAATCGACGCATCGAAATACCTATCGAAAGGCCGGTTGGATGATCATTGAAATATATATAGGACGAATTTTTTTATAAATTAAATAATGAATTCTTTTGTTAATAAAAATAGATAATTTAGTATTAGTCTTCAAGAACATCAGGTGAATGTTGATACTTGAGAATAGTTGAAAATGGAATCTAAAATACTTAATGATCTATTACTAAAATATACTTATCTTTGTCAGAAAATTAGCTTGATGCTTATCATGATCATTAATCTTTATTGAACTACAACACATAGAACTAGTCACATTATTGAAAATGTTTCGAGTTATTGAAATATATCCAGCGAAACGAAGTTTTTTAGCGCTTGAAATTCAAACAGAATAGACAGAAAATATATATTTAAAATTTTCGAAAGATCACTGTAGCCATTGTCTGCTTTTCAAGATATATACTTGAGTTTAATACAAAAAAAAGACAAGGAACGAGACGGATGTTCGAACAGAGAGTATCAACAGACGCCATGCGAGGGTCGTATGAAGAGTGTACACGAAAATGTCTCACAAAGGTAATAAACATTCAAAAAATCTGGGTCATTTTCCTAAATTATACTATGCTAATATTCTTATAAAACTGAGTTTAATGGAGGAAGTACAACGTGAATTCTTCGTTCGACTAAATTTTTTTTCAATCAGAATTTGATTTTCTGCTAAAATTTTTAATACTGTCAATTTTTATAGCTTCTTGACGACTTTAGACAGAAATATCATTTGTCTTTCTTTGGCAGAATGTGAAATAAAAATATCGCACACAATACCATTGCAAAGTGACAATTCAAAGCATTAAAACCAATATTGAAGATCATCAATAGAACCGTTAGATTTCATTTTAATTTCGATTTCGAATTTGACATTAATCTTATTGATTTCACGTAGGTAAAGTTAGCACCAAAGTCGAGTTTTTGTCTTTCTGATTCATTCATGTACTTGAGTTATATTTCGTTCAACTTGAGTTAGGTACAGAATTTAACGGCGAATCCAATAGTGTAAAGATCAAGGAGGATTATCGAGTAAAAATTTTTCACCTCACCCTCATCTATATGGATAAATTTTTGCCCGATAACTCGATACTAAATCGATATCATTCGATGTAGAATTTCATACTGAACCCAACTCAAATGAAATAGCAAATACTTTTCAAAAAATTTTGAAAAATTCAGTATTTCAGATTCGAGTGTCAGATTTTGCTCGATGACCCTTCTTGATCTTTACACTATCAGATTCACTGTAAAATTCTGCACCTAACTCAAGTACACGAATGAATCCGGACGGTAAAGACTCGAATCTGATGGTAACTTTACCCATGTATTGATTTCTACTAGCTATTCTTCATAACATGAAATACTTGGTTTTGTTATCTGACAGATGTCACTGATGTCTTTGGCTTACTCTTAGATCTGTAATGACCGTAATATTTAAGTGATTCTTAATAAAATATATTAGCCGATGATGATATAAACACTATTTTTTATAGTTATTACATTTGATATGATTAAAATCCTAATCATTTTCGTCTCAGTTACTAAGGATTAACCTTTAAATGAAAGTGCATAAGTATGTTATCATAGTTATTTTGTTATATTTAGTAAGAATATAATTTTTTTTCGTAATTTTATCCTTTTTTTTTCTAAATAAAATTAGTAAAATAAAATCTTCAATAAAATAAAAAGTGATCGCCATTATTATTATCATCTAACCTCATTAAAGAATAATATCAGTTGTTTTTTCGGGTGTGTAGACTCCAATTTTTGTTTTTCTTATTCACATGAACAATTCATTTATTTATATTTTTCTTTAATTTAGATTCTATAGTTGTAAAATCATGCAGGGCATTCGATGTGCCTGTCGACGAGCAGGTAGTGTTGCACAATTAGTACTCGGTAAACAACGTAATACATTTGCTAATCCAAGATGGTCAAGAATTGCTTATCAACCAACAGCTAATTTTCATAGTAAATATAAATCTTAAAATAAAATCATTCTGTTCTAATTTTTATTTTCTATAATAGTTGTTGGCAAACGTAATGCCGCAGCTCAACCAGCACAACAAAAATCTACACAAACTCAAACAGGTCAACAAGCTGCTAAAGGTGCTAAAGGTCGTGTTGTATCTGTAATTGGTGCCGTTGTTGATGTACAATTTGATGAACAATTACCACCAATTCTTAATGCACTTCAAGTTGATGGTCGTCAACCAAAATTAATTCTTGAAGTTGCACAACATTTAGGTAATGAAAAGAAAATAATTTAAATAAAAAAGTTTATTTATTTTTTAATCTTTTAAAAGGTGATAATACTGTTCGAACAATTGCTATGGATGGTACAGAAGGTCTTGTACGTGGACAACCAGTTACAGATATTGGTACACCAATTAAAATTCCAGTTGGTGCAGCAACATTAGGTAGAATTATAAATGTCATTGGTGATCCAATTGATGAACGTGGTCCAGTTAATGCTGAGGATTTTGCACCAATACATGCTGATGCACCACCATTTACTGATATGAATGTTGAACAACAAATACTTGAAACTGGTATTAAAGTTGTCGATTTATTAGCACCATATGCTAAAGGTGGTAAAATTGGTTTATTTGGTGGTGCTGGTGTAGGTAAAACTGTTTTGGTCATGGAATTAATTTATAATGTTGCTACATCACATGGTGGTTATTCAGTATTTGCTGGTGTTGGTGAACGTACCCGTGAAGGAAATGATTTATATCATGAAATGATAACAACTAAAGTTATTGATCTTAAAGGTAAAGGTTCAAAAGTATCACTTGTCTATGGACAAATGAATGAACCACCGGGTGCACGTGCACGTGTTGC